>APFE030294656.1:50441-145961 GCA_000404065.3 Pinus taeda | reverse complement strand
AACTTCCTTTCCTTCCCAAAAAAAATTCAAGAAAAGTTCTTGAAAATTGAAAGCTATCATCCCCAAAGATTGTAACCAATGGACTCCTAGTACAACATCAACACCACCCATTGGAATGGAAAGAATTGGACTATTCAATACATATTCCCCCATAGTTAGCTTGATATTATGGAACTTTCCCAAGAAATTTATAGTTCCTCCACTTTCAACCATCACATGACACTCTGGTGATGGATATAGGAAGCAATTCAATTCCTTTGCTATCTTACAATGAATAAAATTATTGGGTACTACCTAAATCAATCAGCATTATTACCTTTTTCTTCTTGATATATCCTTCTATATTAATATTTTTAGGAGTGGTAATTCCTGCCAATGCATTATAAGATATTGTCAGATTCATTTTTTCTTTCTCTAGGGTTGTTTCTTGTTCCTCTTCTTCCCCCTCTTTACAATCTATGTAGAATAATTTCTTCTCAGCACACTTATGACCTTTAGTGTATTTTCTATCACAATGTTTACAAATACCTTTTTCTCTTTTTTCCTCCAATTATTGTGGTGTCAACCTTGTAGGTTGTGGAAGACTGGGAACAACAACATTTCCATCTTTATAGTTGTGAGTGGTAAACTTCCTTGTTGCCATACTTTTTCTTTCAACTTTTCTTGCCACCCTGAATGCCTTCTCCAATGAATCAAGTTCCCAAAGGAGAACCTCATGTTGGATGTTATCTTTTAAAGTCCCTATGAAGACATCAATCTTATGCTCTTGTGGAATATTTTTTACCCTAATATTCAATTTTTGGAAGTCTTCAATGTGCTATGCCATTGAACCCTTTTGTTTGAGATTTATTAATTGGCTAAAGAAGGTGTTTCTTTTTGTATCTTCATAATGTGCTATCATTTCCTCAATAAAAATTAAATAGGTGACAAGTGGTTTACGAGAACAAAACCATCTATACCATACAAATTTATTGGATTCTAGATACAATATGTACCTTTTGTGAGGGTTGAACATCCTGTAGATCAAAATATTGCTCCATCTGTAGTATCCATATTACCAGATCCTTTCCATCAAACTTCCTCATATCTATCTTTGGAATATGGAGTTTCTTAAACCCCACATTAGAGTCTCTAAAATCATAATTCGTATTCCTTTTTTCCTCATCATTATTTTCATGGATTACCTTATCACCATCGGGAAGCCTTTCTTACAACAACTTTGTCAACCCTTCAAAATTGGCATTCATCGCATCCATGTTTACTTTAAAAACCTCCATGTAGCATTTTAATCCATCCATATCATCTTTGGTTTCTCTTTGTGAGAGCGAAATTTGTTGCAGTTGGTCCCATAACTTTGATATATCATGTTGCAATTCTTCCTTTTCATGCGTCATAGTAGATATTTCTGAGGGCTTAATGGGTGTAGAACTCTTTTGTTTGGGAGGAATTTTAGAACCAAATGTTGATATCTATGCTTCAATATTCCCTTTGAATCCATTCAAACTAATTTTTCAAACAAAAGATATGCAAAATTAAAATATACACACATTTTTCTTTCTTTTTAGGAGCTCAATATTGAAACTATTATATCTTTATGATTTCAGATCTCCAATATCTGAAATTTTTCCTTGTGGTATCCCTATAAGTCTTATTTCAAATTCCATAAATCAAACCAAATTTGGATTCTTCAAGATAGAGTTATCCCCAACCTCCCATGATGACTTGATTATGGACTGGTTTGATAGAGAAAACTTATATAGAGTGCCATGTGTCACTATTGTGACCTTCAGCCCTGATAATGATACACATGATACTAAATTTAGTTCAATTTTGGCCACTTTTTATGAAATTGAAATTTGATTCTTGTAGAGGAAGTTATAACGGTTTCCCCAAGGTCACCTATTTGAGACTAAATTTTGGAGCATGCAAAAACCCTAACTTCTTTGGACCATATCTCTGAAAATGTAGTGAACCAATATGTGAAATATTTATAGCAAGTTCATCAGGATTTCGACTCCTCTTGGTAAATGTTTTAGCTTCTGAACCTTCGTAGTAAAAAATTTATAGTGAAAATACTACAATGCCCTGTTTGCAGTAGCAAAACCGTAGAATCCGAAGCCTTTGATACCAAATGTTATGCAAAAAACTCACAAAAAGATAGATAAACGACTTGAAAAGTATCCCCTTCAAGGGGGAAACTTCCTTTACATTACATAAATGAAAAATTCTTTGATGATACAAATGACAAGACCTCCTTTGTATATATAGGAGTCTAAGGGGTCACAATATAATCAAAGCCTACATAACACTAATAATGTAAGGGCACAACAATAATAATAGTGGGATTCTATTGGGCACAAAAATAACAATATTGGGGCCACATGGGCACAAAAATAACAATAAGGGGGCTACACTAACAATAACAATAAGGGGTTACACTAGTATTATAGGGACCTAACAAAATCTATGGGATATTCCCAAGAACCAATGGAAACCATGACATCTTCAATGATGCCTTCCGGTGCTACTGTGGATCTATCAACAAGTTGGAACACTATGGTGATTTCCCTTAGGGATCCTTGGATATTTAGCTTAAGCATACTCTCCTTGGTCATGACATTTATTGTAGCTCCCAAGTTAATAAGAGTGTTAGGAACTATAATTTCATTGATGTGAACACCTATTACTAGGCTTCTAGGATCTAAGTACTTTGGGATGATGACCTTCCCAAGCATAGGATCATCTAGCTACCCTATGACATTAATAGTAGGGGAATATTTATTCCTCCTTCATAGCCTTCTAATAAATTTCTCTTTGATGAATTTCTTGTATATAGGAACATCTTTAATAGCTTCTAGGAGGTGAATTTTAATAAGCAATTTTTTCAATTCTCTTAGAAGTTCAACTTCTTATAAGGTGTGTGCCTTGTGAGTGGTCAACATTTTAGGGTAGGGAGGTTTGTTGACTTGAGGTACAAGGTATTCCTTATTTCATTCTATATTTTATATTGGAGAAGGAGGGTGATCATTCAGAAGAACCTTCCCTGACCTTAGGTTGATTTCTTGAATTTTTACAAGATAGGTTGGATAAGAGGTTTCTCCATTGTAAATAGGTTTAGTTTTCTTGTTGTTAGCATTAAGGTTTAGTTGAGTATGAATTTGGGTTTGGTTTGGAGGATTATTTTGCAGTAATAATTGTGGATGAGGATGAGGAGGCATTAAGGAAGGTGGTTGTGCTACCTAAGGCCTCCATCCTAAAGATGGATTACCCCATTGAGGAGGTTGGTGTTGATATCGTTGAAAAGGAGGAATGGCATTTTGGGGAAGATAAGGCCATGGAGTATGCATAAATCAAGGTGAGGTGTTGGGGGGATACCAAGGTCGAAATTGTAAATCATAACTTGTATTGAAAGAGGAGGGGTAGATCATACCTTGTTGATATGTTTTAGGGCCTTGTGGCCTCTTTTGATTGACAAGCATAATTGCTCCATGTTCCTTTCTTCTCCTTAGAACACAACTTTCAAACCTAGAAAAGTTGGACAATTTTCAGTTGAGTGATTTTCTTCACATACATAACATATCTCTATGACATCTAAGGGACACTCATTCCTAGATGTCTTTTATACATCTAGGGAAAAATATAGTTAATTCCCTCTCTACTTCTTGCTTTTCCTCAATCTATAGTGTGTCCATCTGCACAACAAAGGTGTGTAAGATATTAGTTTTTAAATCCTCTAGCATAACTCCTATATCATTCTTAGTAATTTAAGTGGAGGAGGCGGGACTTACCAAACCCTTATTCGTTCTACCTCTTTTTCTAGTTGTTATAGAATGATTTTTGAATATTTTTTTGATGTCTTCATAGTTGAGTTGATAATTATCCCCATTGGCCAACATGTTGAGGGTCTCCATTAGTTCTTCTTTGACTCCCCTTAGCAAGACTAATTTCAAGGAATTTGGGTCAACAATGCAATTATTTTCTCTCCTGTAATTTAATTGGAATCTTTCCTCGAAATCTTGTAGGGACTCATCTACTCCTTGAATTATTATGAATATTTCATCCTTTATGCCCCTTATTTTGTAGAAATCCTTGTATTTGGTGTTCAAGGCTTGCTATATTTTTCCCCTTGAAGTGGCAATCCCCCCCTATAGGCTCATAAACCAACAAAGGGTTTCATCCTTGAGGGTAGAGAGGAACATTTTGAGCTTCTGCTCATTTGTTATATAATCATATTTCCTGCAAAATACAACAAATTGAACATGAAAGTACCAGGGTCTTCGATAGTTATCCATGGAAATGTGGGAGAGAAGGTGCACTGATATTTTTCATTTTGGCTTCCCGATTTTCCTCCCTAATAGGAAAAAATTTAGGCTACCTATTTCCAACCATGGTATTAATGGGTGATGAAGGTACTCCCCCTTCGGAAAGCCCCTCAGTAATCTTTGCGTGCTCACCTAAAAAGGCTCCAATATCCTCTATGGACAAAGAAGGAGGATCACAATAAAAAAGATAAGGCTGGATACTTGTATATGTGGGGTTTTTTGGTGAAAAAATGTTGGCATTATCCTTGTTTATACAAGGCATAAAGAAAGAAAAATATTTTTTTTATTTTTGTTTTTGTGAATTTTTTGAATGAGAATGCTAATGCAATGATATTTTTTTCTTTAAAATGAAGAATGTCTACTGCATATTTTTTTGTATTTTTGTAAAGAATAAAAGAAGTGAATCAATGAGGGAATAAAATAATTCATACTTTGACACCTCCCCAGCAATGATGTGAAAAAGTGATGGCCCTCAGTATTACGACAAGAATGTTGCACCTCACAAGGACTCTTGACTTTAATTTTCAACTTGGGGTTTGTACAAACTTAAGAGGGGTAAGCACTCAGGTGTGCAACACCTAATGGGTCCTTATTTTTTTGATATTATGCAAGTGAAAGGAACTAAAGAGAATCTAAGTTACACTGAGACCATTATGTGAGTCTATGCTACAGGAAATACTCAAAATTGTAGGAAGGTGAGAATAACACCAAAATATATTCTATTTGCAGGAAAAATGAGGCAAATCAATTCAATCATGCTGACATAAAAGTAAGTATACTCTACTTTTCATTGGAAGCAACTTGTAGCTGAAAGAAAGCACCGAAACACTAAACCCTAATTTACAGAAAAAAGGCAGTTCTATTACATTAACTAGGTCAAAGATTCTATGTGGTCTCTAGGCTTCCAAGTTTCATCCTTAGGGTCTTAGGGACATTTTATTATCCCAATGAAGGTTAAACATGCTTTAGATGCAAATCTCAATGAGTTTTTGATGCAAAACATGGGATGGTACCGAAGCCCCTATTTTGTTACAAGAGAGAGTCCAGTGAGTAGAAAATGTGTTTTAGATGTGGTTTGAAGGAAGGATGAGCTAAGGGAAGGCTAAAGGATGGTCAAGAGGTATTGTCCAATTCCTTATACCTATTATGGATAAGTTTATTCGCCAAAAGAGTGATTTTGGAGTTTTTTGTAGCCCTACAAAACATGAATTTATACAATAACATAATACATAAATGTATGAAAGTAAGTAAGGAAACAACAATATAAAAAATCAAGATGCATGGAAAGGAATGTTAACTACATAAAAGAATCATTTCTAAGCTTACTAAAACAAGAACACGATAACTCATTAACCTGCAAAAGACAATATTCAAAAGTGATATAATGACTAGATGAACTAATGCATGAAACATAAAAGTACAAAGAGGGGTATTGAGAACCTAGGGTGGGTCTTAACCCAAGGAGACTCAGATCGCTGAAGAGATAGCAAGATAGTAACCAAAAAGGCTTTTTGTTGATTAGAAAATGTGCTCATACATAGGAATTACAAGGATGGATTGTTTAAAAAAAAGCCTTCAGTTGAATATTGTTGATCTTTAACTAAAAAATTTGACTCCTAATGGGCCTAGTCAAGCCCTTATTTATACAAAAATGGATGAGGAGCAACCTCCTTGAAGAGAAGGTTGATTTCCCTCTAAAATCCCAAGAAAATAGGATCTTGTTCCCTATAAGCTCACAACTATAGGGAGGAGTAGTAATTGCCTTAAGCCAGCTAAGTTTGGTCATCCTGAAGTAGGGAATAGGTCACATAGTTTTCTCTTGGATGGATTCCTTGTGATTTGCACCAAATATCCCCAATATCCTGCACAATAAACACATTATGAACACAAAGTATGATAATCATATCTAACCTTTCTAAGAACTTATTAAAGCCAAGAAATACATTATTAAATGCAGAAGGAGAGGTTAAATGTGCCTAGGAAAGTTTATATGGGCCTTAAGTTGTACCTAATTGGGAGGCCCATCATATGGTTCCCCCCATCCTACAATATTTATGGACATACTTTAGGTTATGATCAAATATGATTTTTTCGAGATACCAACACCCTTTGTAAAAGTTGATGGTAAAATTGTCTGTTCTTGGAGCTTTGTCTAGTTCAAGACACCAAATTTAATCTTTGACTTCCTTTTTCTCAATTTCTCTAATAAGAATATTGTTATCTTCAAATGTTACCAATCCTAGAATATATTCAAGAATCATTCTTGTGTCGTCTAGATCTAAATATGGAGGGGTTGAGAATAGATCCTCAAAATTATGAACAATTTCTTGTTTGATTTCTAAACAATTACCTATATATTTACCTTCTGAACATTTAATTGATATTACATTATTTTTCCATTGATGGGATTCCGATTTCTTGTGGAAGTAAGAGGTATTGTTGTCCCATACTATGAACCATAATCTTCTTAATTTCACCCTCCACTATATTTTATTTTTTTTGTTATGGCTTACTGATACAAATGATATGCTTCTTTTTCATGTTATAGAAGTCGAGGGGAATTTGATCTTGTTCTAGCTAACGTCATATACCTTCTAATTATTTTTCTTGAACCCAAATGGGGTTAAAATTGAAAGGAATGGGACTAAGGTTTTGAGAATTATTCATTTCAACACTGATAAGGCTATGATCGAAGAAAACTAGAGGATTATTCTAGCATAAAAAATCATTGAGCTAATTAGAAGGGAATGGTGAATGATGTCAAGTATAGTTGCAATATGCCTCAGGCCAACTCTTTTATTATACCCAGTGCATTTTTTTGATATGGGTTTATTGTCCATTATAACCCAAGAAAGGGTGAGATCATCCAATTGTTCTCCAAATGGGTTTCAAACTCTAAGTCCACCCTTTTTATGATAAATCCACAATTGTGTTGAGATTCCCACCAATAATTCTTCTATCCATGAATATGTGATCTTAGATGTTGTCTAAATATTCCCAATGCATATGTTTTCCTCTAGGATTTATGGGAATATGAATATTAATAATAACAAATAACTCACCTAAATAAATATGTCATAAGGAGGTTAGTAACCAACGCTAGTTTTGGATGACTTCCTCTAGAGTGAAGGAAGATAAGTTCCACATTGTGCAGATACCTCTTGAGTGTAGATTTGAACCCCATACATAAATTACCTGCATACAAATTCTAAAACACAATAAACAATTCGAGAGCATAACACATAAAACACATATACAGTGAGATTTTCCCCTAGATCAAAAAACTAGGACTACCAACTTGATTTTTCATTATATTCCTTTCAATGTTACAATACATATTTATACATGCTGAAGCATCCAATACCATGGACTGAAAACCATCACATCCAAAACCATGGACCGAAAACCATCGCGTCCAAAACCATGGATCGAAAACCATAGGTAGGTCCGCCCAACCTAATATAGGGTCCAAAAAAAAAAAAAAATCTTCGGCCGCTACCCCGGACCTCGTAGAGGGGGGCTATCCGCCCCCCTCAAACCCCCCAGACAAGGGGGGCTGTCGGCCCCCCTGTGACCCCCCCACTGAACAATCTGTGCAATGAAGGGGAGGATCCGCCCCCCCCTCTAACCCCCCGGTTCACTATGTGGGCTAGTCGTGGAAAGAATATAATGCAACCCAACATTCTCCCACTTGTTGTTTTCTTTCCACAAGGGGCCACAGGAGAGCTTAGTCATTTTTCCAGTCCTGCAACGCCCATTGTTTCTCTACACCAAGAGAACTTCTCAGAGCTCACAGATTTTGTCAATGCATCTGTAGTATTCTTTAAAGTGTCCACCTTTACTAGCAACACCTTTTTGTCTTCTATCATATCCCTCATAAAGTGATATTGAACATCAATGCGCTTTGTATTTGAATGGTAAGCAAGGTTCTTTGCCAAAAAAATTTCACTTTGGCTATCACAGTCTATCCTTATAGCTCCCTGTACTAACCCCATACTTGAACACAATCTCTAAAACCAAACAGCTTCCTTGCTTACATGAGTGGCTATCATGTATTCTGCCTTTGTAGTTGATAGTGCCACTACAGATTGTTTCTTACTCATCCAACTGACTGCACCTCCAAATAGGTTAAACAAATACCGACTTGTAGATCTTCTCTAATCCAGATCTTCAGCCCAGTCTGCATCAACAAAGCCATGGATATCCAAAACTCTGTCCAATCCCGCTCTTCCTTGGTAGCACAAACCATTATCACTAGTGCCACGCAAATACCTGAAAACCTGCTTCACTATCGTCCAATGCTCCTTCCTTGGTTTTGAAATAAACTTGCTCAATACTCCCATTGCATGTGCAATTTCTAGTCTAGTATAGACCATTGCATACATCAGGCTACTGACTACACTTGCATATGGAACACAGGACATATCCTCTTCCTCTTCTTGTGTCTTGGGACACTGTTCAGCAGATAACCTCACACCTATAGGAATAGGAACCTTCACCAGTTTACTATCTTCCATATTAAACCTCCGCAGTATTGTCTCGACATACTTCCTCTGGTTTAACCAAAGCTTCCTCTTTGCCCGATATCTTTTAATTTCCATGCCCAAAATATAGTTTGCAGCACCGAGATCTTTCATGTCGAATTTCTAGGACAATTGGGTCTTCAAATCCTGGATAATTTCTTTGTCATTTCCAACCAGCAACATATCATCCACATACAAGACCAGATAAATAACACGGTCACCAATTAATTTAAAATACACACAGTGATCTTATTTGCTTCTGGTGAAGTCAAGTCCTCGTATAAATGTATCAAATTTTTGATACCACATCCTTGGTGATTGTTTTAACCCATACAAAGACTTCTTTAACTTGCATACCAATTCTTTCTTACCCTTCACTGCAAAGCCTTCAGGTTGATTCATGTAGATCTCCTCTTCTAGATCCCCATGAAGAAATGTTGTATTCACATCCATCTGTTCTACCTCAAAATCAAAAGCAGCAGCAACAGATAAAAGTAACCTAATAGAAGTTACCTTGGCAACAGGAGAAAAAATATCAACAAAATCAATTGCCAACACCTGGGAATAACCTTTTGCTACCAACCGAGCTTTGTATTTCTCCACCTTCCCTTCTGCATTTGTCTTCTTCTTGAACACCCATTTGCTGCCAATGGGTTTCCTTCCAGCCGGCAACTCCACCAGATCCCAAGCCTCATTTTTGTGTAAAGATGCCATTTCATCAACCATGGCCTCTTTCCAGAGTTTTCCATCCTCTGAATCTACTTCTTCCTTCACAGTTTTGGGATCATCATCAGTAATAGATAAAGCAAAATTTTAACAGAAAGTAGATGGACTATACCTTTCTGGTTTCCTTCTTTCTCAAACTGATCTTCTTACACCCAGAGTTTGTGGCTCTTCATCTTCTGATTCCTTCTCTGTTGTAGAGTCTGATTCTTCCTCCTTTAGCTCAAACTCTATCTTCTCAGGTTCCTTTGGTTGGAATTTATGTTTAATAACATCTTTCACCTCTCTGAACACCACATCTCGGTTGTACACAACCTTCCTTGTTGCTGGGTTCCAAAGCTTATAACCCTTTAAACCATCCTTATACCCAATAAAGATGCACTTTTCAGATTTACTATCCAAATTGGATCGTTTCTCCTTTGGAACATGCCCATATGCATCACATCCAAATACCCTCAGATGTGAAAGAGAGGGTTTCTTACCAGTCCATACCTCTTGTGGAGTCTTATCCTCCAACACTGATGAAGGTGATCTGTTGACCAGGTAACATGTTGTCTCCACCGCCACTGCCCAGAATTCCTATCCTAACCCGGCACCACTGAGCATGCTTCCTTCCCTTTCCATCAACATCTTGTTCATTCTTTTTGCAACTCCATTTTGTTGAGGTGTATATGGAGTAGTCTTCTATTGTGCTATACCACAGTTCTTACAGAATTCTTCAAATTCCTTACTGCAAAACTTTCCACCGTTATCTGTGCTTAGCACCTTTATCTTCTTCTCTATCTGGTTTTCCACCAGAACCTTAAATTCTTTAAACCTGTCAAAGACTTCAGATTTCTTCTTAAGGGAATATATCGATGTATTCCTTGAGAAGTCATCTATAAATGATACATAGTACACAAACATACCCAATGATGGAATCTTCATAGGTCCAAACACATCACTATGCACAAGCTCTCATATATGTTTCACCCTCTTACCACCAGAGGGGAAGCTCACCCGATTCTGCTTCCCATATAAACAATTTTCACAGAAATCAAAATCCAGAGAGCTATTACTCATACCTTCTACCATACCTTTACCATGAAGTATTCGAAGGCCCTTCTCTCCAATATTTCCAAGCCTTTGATGCCACTGCATGGTCTTCTCTCCAGAGACCACTAGATTTTCTGCTCCACTTTTAGGAACCACAAAACTGTTGCACCCATCAACAACAGTGCTACCTTGCAGCTTGTATAGAGTTCCAGTCCAAACTCCCTGCATCAATACCAGTGCTCCTCAAACAATCTTGAAGGTATCCTTCTCGAACACTGTTTTTACATTTGCATCATCCAGCTTACTTACAGAAATTAGATTTCTAGCCAATGCAGGAATATGTAGAACACTCGGAAGTGTTCTAACCCTTCCACCTTGCAACTTCAACTTTACTTTTCCACGACCAAAGACTCTAGCCTTCTTATCATCCCCTAAGAAGACATCACCACCATCGTATTTCTCATACTCACATAACCACTCTCTATGGGGAGTGAAGTGAAAGGATGCACTTGAGTCAATCAACCATGCCTCATGATCTACATGTTTACTTGAAGAAGCCAAGTACACATCCCCACCTTCATCTGAGGTGGTTTTCACCTCTGTAGAAGGAGCATCATCAGATCCATTTCCTTTGTCAGGAGCTTTAGACTTACAGTCCCTTTTGTAGCACCCTTCCTTTCCGCATTTCCAGCACACCACCTTTACATTTTTTCTTGGAGATTTAGATCTCCCTCTAGATTTATATCTCCCACTTGATGACTTATTTTTGTTTCTTTTCTGGGACCGTCCTCGGACAGACAAGGCATCACCATTTTGCCTCTCCATATTTTTTTGTCTTATCTCCTCCATCAACAAGGATGAGACTATTTCATCAAACTGCAAGGCAGTTGCATTGCTACATATTGCAATAACCAAAATATCCCATGAATTTGATAGAGAACACAACAAACTAATGCACTTATCTTCATCTAAAATTTTGATATCAATAGACGATAACTGACTTACCATAGTTTTAAACGCATTCAGATGCTCTGTCACCGAGTCTCCATCTTTAATCCTCAGGTTATACAGATTTTTTCGCAGGAACAGTTTATTCACCAAAGACTTAGATTGGTACAAAGTCCCTAACTTGTCCCACAAAGCCTTCATCGTAGCTTCCCTTGATACATTTAGCAATATTGAATCTGAGACACACAATCGTATTGTGCTCTTTACCTTCCGATCCAACGTCTTCCATTTTTCATCGGTCACTCCTATTGGTTTAGTACCTAGATCTACCGTGATCCACTGATATTTATCCACCAACAGATCCTCCATCTTGAGTTTCCACAACTCAAAACTCTGACCATTCAATCTCTCTATCTCTATCTTTCCACTACTCACCATCTTCTTTTACCACTAGAATCAATCTTGCAGATCTCCCACTGAACAGGGTCTACCATAGGCCCGAGCGAAACCCCTCAGCGACAAAGGCGTCCCCTTGAAGCCAAAAAAACTTTCATACCAAATGTAGATTTGAACCCTGTACAGAAATTACCTGCATACGAATTCTAAAACACAAAAAATAAACAATGCGAGATCATAACACATAAAACACATATACACAGAGATTCTCCCCTAGATCCCAAAATCAGGACTACCGCTTGATTTTTCATTATATTCCTTTCAATGTTACAATACATATTTATACATGTCAAAGCATCCAATACCATGGACCAAAAACCATCGTGTCCAAAACCATGGATTGAAAACCATCATGTCCAAAACCATGGACCGAAAACCATAAGTAGATCCACCCAACCTAATATGGGGTCCAAAAAAAATAAAAATTCCCGAGCCGCTACCCTGGACCCCGTAGAGGGGGCTACCCGCCCCCCTCAAACCCCCCGGACAGGGGGGGTTGCTGCCCCCCCGTGACCCCCTCGCTGCGCAATCAGTGCAATGAAGGGGGGGCTTTTCCCCCCCTCTAACCCCCTGGTTCACTACATGGGCTAGTCGTGGAAAGAATATAACACAACCCAACATTGAGGTGCCTCTTAAATCATTGGTTTCCCCTAAGTTCTTCTTCCAAACATTTGCATTGAGATAGATGACTACCTCAATGCTTAATTTGGTCTTTTGGATGAGTATGATCATCATATTCTCACTTCAAATTAGATTTCCTACAGATTTCTTTTTTGGTTCAACTCTTAATCCCCTACCATACATGATATGATTTATAATTGCTTTTGGTATTTGCAAGGTTCCCCCTAAGAGGAGGTGCTACTAATTTGAGTTATTAACTTGATGTTGTAGCCAAAATTCTCCAGAACACTCTTATTGCCTAGATATTTGTCCCTCTCTACATAGTGCTTTCTATATTCTATGTTGGACGGATGACCTATGTGCTTGGATTGGTCTATAGTAGAGGATTCCCACCAATTCAAGAATGAGAGAGGACTTCGTGGAGCCGCTAAAAGAGAAATTAAAGAGGAGTAGAGGCCGTGAGGAGGAGAGGACAAGGTTGAGACCACTACAACATAAGGGGGAGTATTTTCAACTTTAACCCCCAAAGATGAAAGGATTTGAGGTTTTGGAGGAGGCTTGGTATCGTCTAAAATCTTGAGATCCCAAAAAATGTTATGGATCTACATTAATATTGGTTTGTTGATACCTAATTTCTTTTCAAGATTGTTTCTTTTGGGATTTCCTTAATTCCAATTACTTCTTCAAGTATTGGATTGGACAGAAGAGGATCATGGGGTTTTGGATTTGTTGCATTTTAATTTTGATGATATTTTTTCTCCTGGGATGTTGGGGTGTTTTGGGAAGTTTTAGTGTCTACGGATAAACGCTTAAACCCCTAGACTAGTAGCTAAGTCTAGAACAACAGTGCAACACATTCTCTACTTTTCCTATGACCAATAGATTAAATAAGAGGCAAAGAATCCTACCTGTATCTTTCACTTGCTCCTTATCTCCCTTGACCAACTCTGTCGCTCCTCTCCATACTTAATCCTCTTGAAGAGTACCTGCACACAGATAGAAGACGAAAACTGATCAAAGCATATGATAATGATCTATTGATTAAACATAGCATGGAATCAAGTACATGATACACATATGAAAGCATAAATGAATAACACAAGCATATGGAAAAAGCTTGGAACACTTTATTAGTAAAAGGAAGAGTTACAACCCATTGCTTGATTCAGCATCACTCCTCCAATTCAATCCCAACCTCTCCTCATAACAAGCAAGCCATTTTGACATCATTACAATACTTGAAATCAACTCAAGTCTCATACTAACAGCATCTCCCTATAATTCAATAATTTCTAGCCCCTAATCACTTAGATGAGTGGTCTTTTTATAGGTGAATGAAGGAAGTTATGCCATAAATGGTGATAATGAATGCCCTCCCAAACTTAGAATTTAGTTCCATGGAGGAAGGGATAAGAGATTGATGTTCCTTAACTCCCTTTCTTATCCAAATATGAGCTCAGAGGAGTAGATAGCCTTGAGAAACTTCTAGAGGCATCCAGTGGATAAGGAATCATTCAAATCCTCATGGAAATTCGCTCAAATTCACCCAATGCAGGCCAAAGAGGGACCAAGTGCGCTGCATTGTTTCTGGGAAAAATAGTGTCTTTTCGATCTGATAGTCCCACTAAGATGGGTAGCTATCTTAGAAACAAACAATCAAAGAAAATTGTGAATTCCTTTATGTATGATAGATAAGAGAGAAGCAAAGGGGACCAACCTGGATCTTCAGCTTGGCTCCTTGCTTGTTTCCTCTCTCCCTTAATAGATCATGTCACCCCTCTCCTACTTGTCCCACTTTAGAGAGTGCCTGTAGAGGCAAAGAAACAAAACACCATCAAAGCATCTCGATCTATAATATCATAAACAATGCAGAATCAGAAATACATTGACCATACAATTGCATTCACAAATAGCAAGATTCACAAATACACGATTATATGGAGGAAAACTCAAAGAACTTTATTAACAGTGGAAGAGAGGATTACAACCTAGTTGTCTAATCTAGCATCATCGTCCCAACATCAAAGCCCTCTTCACCTCATGAAAAGCAAGATCACCCAACAATACAATGTTCCCTCTCAAAGAGAAACCAACAGCACTTCCTTACAAATTACAAAATTCCAGCCTCTAGATCTCTCAGATGAGGGATCCATATATAGATGTCTGCAAGGGTGTGAGTCATCTTTGGGTTTTTGATTAGTGTCATTCCACTTGTAGTTCTTAGTTCCACTTGGAGATTTCATTGATCTCTTACTCATCCCTGGGTGAATTCAGAGAGGCAAGTGTCACATGAGAGGGTTTTGGAAGATTCCATGAGCATCCACCTAGCAAACTGCCTCAGAAATTTGTCCATTCTCACTCATTGCACCCTACAGAAGGCCTCTTCAGTATGCATTGCACCCCCCTTGTGTAGTAGGTGAGATGCATTGCACCTTGATAGTGGAGCAGTCAGTATGGTCCAGTTTTGGCCAGTTCTGAGTGGTTTTTCAAGTGTAACTTCTAGGGAATGATGTAATCAGTTGACCATGATCCTTTAGGGTATGAAACAACACTTTTAGGGGCTAAAGAGCCCTTGGTTTGTCAACATATAAGATTGGGGTTGCGATGCCAAAATATGTCTATAACAGTTGCCCCCTAAAGCATGAAGTCGTAAATCTTTTGATGCCGGGTGAAATGCTTTATCATGAGGATCTGAGGTATTCGAATTGGAAGGTGAACTATATAAAATACAATATAATACATCATCATCATATTATTTTCATGATCTAGGCATTCCCATGCTCAGCTTTATAAATTCATTTTCGTGTAAATATGACAGATAATCGTCTACAGTTGTAGACTAGTGATTCTTTATATGTAGAGTCATCATCCCTTAGCTTGGATGATCATCTGTGCAGCTTCTATGTACATGTGATGTATTTATTTTCCTGAATATACCGTAGCCCGGATGGATGAAACTAGATCCGGGGTCTTCAAACTCATTCAATCTTCACCCGATGTACAATTCGATCCATGTGAAAAGATGTTCTGAAGTCAAACATGGAAAGACATCACCTGATTACCATCCAATAATGTAAGCTGTTAACAGACGCGAGAGGAATCACCGATAATGATAATGACCCTTAAGGTACTACAATACAATTCACGTGGTGTGAATATATGATTCGATGTCAAACACCACGCAAAATCTTTCGGTCAAAGGCCATTGATGTAAACCTGTCACCAGAAGTGAGAAACTTGCCATTGAGGCATGCAAGCTTCAAAGTACTGAAAGGGTTGTTTCTAAGTCAAATTCTTGGATAATGAGTTTATGTCGACAAGAAGTGACCCATCGTAGGAGGGCCTTAATCTATCCCACATCTACGACACGAAACGAAGCAAATGATTTTCTGGAGGTGAAAACGATCTGATGATACAAGGTTCAGGAATGGCGGTCATGAAAAATGAAGGCTGAAGGTATTGCAGTGGATGAGGCATTAGCTAGATGGCGAATTCTCTGAATGACTTCTCTTGAACATGTCGGCAACACTGAGATGGATTGGTAGCATTAAACCGAAAATATGGATGGTACGGAGGACCAATGGTGATATGACCAGTGAACGGAATAACCCAACTCGACTCGATCATGGCGATGGAGTGAAAGTGTCATGTTCAAGAGCGACCTGCTACCAATAATTTTTTTCAAATTTTCTTCCCTTTTTCCCCAGTTATTGCTGACCAATACCTCTTTATTTTTGTTAAGCTTGAGGAGGATAACATATGCTTGTTCTATAATTTTCCCTTCGGGCAAACCTATCGCTATGTTTTAGCGAGCCTAGCGACAGTGAAACTTGTTCTTGTCTAGATGGACAAGTTTGTCACTATTGTTTTAACGAGTTTAATGATAAGTATAACTCGATCCTTTTCATGTTTAGAGAGTTTGAAAAGGGACAAAAAGGAAACTCCAAAAGTTCCTTTTCATAGGATAATCGCTTGAGTCCGAAAAAGATTAAAATAATACAAAAGGGATGATTTTTCTGATCACTTTAGCGAGTCGAAAAAGACAAGCACTCGATTTTTTTTGTGGGATAATCCCTCAGGTCCAAAAAGATTAAAATATAGGAGGGATGGCACTTCCAATTACTTTAGCGAGCTGGAAAGGCCAATAGCTAAACAATCTTTTCATATTTAACGAGTCTGAAAAGAGTTTAAAGGGGACTCATTTTTGAGGAACGAGTGGTGTTTTTGGGTAGAAACTGGTTCTAGGTAAGCTTGGAACTTCTCAAAACATGGCAGTGTGAAGAGGGTGGCTAACAGAACCACTCGTCACCGTTGTTCCTCAAAAGGGTAAACAATCAAGTGGAAGCGTATGATCGGCCAAAAGAATGGAGGTGATGGTAGGAACACAACCAAGGCTCAAAAGGCTGATAGCAATGCAATCACAGAGGTCGTTTACTGAAGGTGGGTTTATTTTTTAATGAGCTTGAACCTTGCGTTAACATGTGCTCAGTGGCAGGTTTATTTTTTCACGAGCTTGAACCGTGCGGAAACATTGCTCGTAGCCTGGTTCATTTTTTAATGAGCTTGAACCATGTGACAACATATGCTCAGATTCAGTTTCATGTTTACACAAGCTTGAAATGAAAAACTATGCTTGTTATAAGTTTCACATGCCCCCAGCATAGTGATGCAAATCGAGGTGCATGCCCCCCAAGCTTCATTGCATTCAACGAGGTGGATGGAATGAAGGTTCACTTTCGAGATCTTGGAAAGACTTGACTTGGATTTTACGAGATCGTAATCAAAGACTCGATTTGGAAAGGGAGTCATTTCATTTTTTAATGAGGTTGAAACAGTAAAAGAACTATCCTCATAACCCTTGTTTCATTTTGAAACGAGGTTGACACAAGATCAAGAACTTTCCTTAATGATCCACACTATCAAAATGGTCAGAGTTCTTCTGAATCTTTGATGACGTAGAAGATATCATATGACAGCTTCCACTATGGCCAGATTACATGGAGGCAGGAGGGAAAAGGTACCCATTAAGGAAGGGTCTTTAGGAGACCTACTCCGACATTTTGAAGCAATTGAGAACTTCCATGGATCAATGGAATGCTTCCAGTAGCTTGTGAACTGTTTAGGAAAAAGGTTAGTTGGTCAACGATTGTAATTCCACCTTGGAAGGGAAATCCAATATTTCTAAAATATGTTGACACAATAGCAGCCATAGCATAAATCCAAGGCCTTCCCAGTAAGATATTGTAGTCAAGGTTTCCATCAATGACCTCGACTTCAATTTCTACTGTCTTGCCCCCCAGTTCAATTTGCAAGTTACTTAATATACTATACGGCGTGTATGTTCTTCCATCGAATGCTTTTAATGTCATTGATGATTGTGACAAGGGTGGTGAGCCTAAAGTTTTCTAGCAACTCATTGACATAATACAGGTAGATGTCCCCTCATCAATGATTGTTCGATAAACAGTTTTATTAAGGGCTTTTACCTGTATAAGGAAAGCGAGTTGGGCCGATAACTAAGGTTCGTATCCTTTATGATTAACGGACACAAGATTGGAATCCACTGGATCAATCCCACCTATTGCTGATAACAAAGCCTGCTTTTGGGAGGGGCAATTATGCAGTACTTCAAGTGTTGACATAGCGGATGGCGATTGAGCTAGATCCTCCACTATATTATAATTCTGTGCTGCTCGAGCACAAGGATCAAATGTCAATTTATGTACTACTCCCTTTGGCTGCTTTATAGTTAATTCAGGAATGATGGGCAGAACAACTTTTGGCGAAGTTGTTGTCGAACGATTGGGTTGATCTGTAGCCTTGTTTTTCGACGACTATGGATTCCCATAATCTTTATTCCTTGTCGATATCAAAGCATCATTTTGTTGTTTTGAGATGGATGGCATAAGCACTTGGGATAGGGAAGCATGTTCGATAGCAACCAGATTAGTTTCTGGGTTTGGAAACGGATCAGTCAATACTGCCAAGGTATTTGAAGTTTTTAAAAACTTCGCAACCTCAACTCGATGTGGACAATCTCTCATGAAATGTTCATCGTTACATATTAAACATGGATAACGAGGTGTCTGTTTCCCAGCAAGGTTTCCAGAAGATTTCTCAGGAGTCGAATCTTCTTGTTTCTTCTTTTTTCTTTCCCTTTCTTCTTGCCCCCTAGTTGCTTTGGTTCTTTTCCCTTGTCAGATGACATGGCATTAACCTTCGAGGCAAGAAGTTTCTCACTTGCTTTTTGACTAGAAACTGCAAGGGTTTTACCAGATGGGGCCTTTGCGGTTTGCGTACTTGAGGTACCAATCACACCATTGCCGGCATGAGAGTCCCTGTTCAATTTAGGAGGGGGAGGAATGGAAAATTCTAGTCTAGGAGCGTCAGGAATTTTGTCATAGAGCATGCCAGACTCAGTATAGATCAAGTCCAAATATTGTGCATGAGCAATGACTTGATCTTCAGTGACAACTCCTCCCTTCGCCACATCTTCAATAATATAAGGCAATAATGACTTAATAAACCACTCAGCTAGAATTTGATCAGGAACATATGTCTTTACCATTCGACGACAACGTCACTACTCATGAATATGATCAGATATGTGAGTGGCTGTTGTCTGTTTAAAGTTGGTAAGGATTTATGTTCCCATTTTGTACCTTATGGGTAACTGAAAGTGGGTTAGAAAGTGGCAAGGGAGCCAAAGTTATCAAACGAAGCTCTAGGAAATTCAATGTACCATTTTGTTGCTGGACCAGTTAGCGTTCGCTGAAAAAGGCGAAGCCTAATCGAATCATCATTTAGGGTGTTAGATGAGCACCACAAATGAAAAGTCATTACGTGATCGATGGATCTTCACCTGGATTTCCATTGAATTTAGGAATATCAGAGAGAAGTTTATGAGGAATCATTGGCCATCAAGGGGCATAAGCAATTGGATGATTTGTCAGCAGATTTAGATCTGGTAGTTCTAGAGTTTCTACAAAAGGAAATTGTTGATTCAGGTTTGGTGAAGCATACCCAGGATAAGATGGGATTGCTTGAGAAGTAGGTCTTTACATACCAACATAATGTATCTGATAACTTTGATAAGGTTGGTGGGCATAACCATTATAGTATGGTTGTTTATAACCATTTTGAAAATGCGGTCGCCCATTACCTGCAAAGCCTTGTTGCTCAGGTCCTCGGTAAGCTTGCTAGAATTGTGGTTGTTGATATTGTACCAGCCATGGTTGTTGGACCATTTGTTGTTGCCCAATATTGGATGATTTACCAAGATGCGAAGTGATAGTACCCATTTGAGCTTGAGTCATTCCAGGTAAGGAAACACTAACCTGATGTTGTGATTGAGCCGTAGAGACAAGAGGCTGATATATTACAACCTGAGAGACTTGAGGTTGACATACAACAGGCATTTCTTGTACTAGCGACACAGTCACAATAGCAGGTGTAGTGGGAATATTCGACACAGGTTGAGTTGGTTGCATTGAATATACAACTCTTGGCTGTTGAGGCAGTATTGGTACCCAACCACTAGATGTAATTCCAGTTTAACTTGAATTTTGTTGTGAACTCTCATATGGTTGCTTTTAAGGAGGGAACAATGAAAAAGCATACTACCCCCCATATGGCGGCAATCCAGTGCTCAAAGGATAGATTGGCCTTTGAAGACTAGGTTGCCCAAATTGAAACTAGTATGCAGGATCAATTTGCTGAGTTGAAATGCTAGATAGGATTCCGGATGAACAAATAGGAACATACCATGTCGTTGAAACAGTCCCTGGGTGGACTCCATCTAGTGATTGATAACTAGTTGGGACAGATGGTATACCAGCAAACATCGTAGGTGTGGTAGCGGGAAGTTCTGCTATTGCTGTATCAGATGACACAATCCTAGATGTTGATGGTTGCTCAGACATATTTATTCTATCCAAAATATTTCTTGGCGATTCGACAGGAACTTGCGATGAAGGATGATTAAAAGAACTAATTTTAGTAGTAGAAGGATATAAGTGGATCCCAGTTCCAAAATGCAATGGGTTACTATATGGAAGATCCTCTACAATCTTTTCTATAGCAATCAGTCCAGGTGGAATAGGTAGACCATCAGGTTCGTAAAATATTTCTAAAGCCGAAGAAGGTATTTCTTCTGCAATGGCAGATACTGGATGGGTGACACCTTCTGAATTCTGGAACTCAACTTCCAGATGTTTAGGTAAGTGAACTTCAGTTTCTGGATCAGCCCTAGATGGAGTTGTTTCAGGAATAGAAGTGTCTACCGTTACACTAGGATAAGTTCTAATGTCATCTTGTAACTGCGGAACTTCTTCTCTAAAGGCAGATGTACCAGAAATGATTGGAGTAACTAGAGTCTCTGATGATGTTGAAACACAAGTTTCAAATAAACCAGGAGAATTTGACTCAGTTAAATGAGACCGTTTTGCCCGAAATGGTTTTGTTTCCAAAGTCAAATATAGTTGACTTGATAGTCTTCGCGAATGACGGGGTTTTGATTGACTTTCTTCCACGATTACAGATTACTTGATCAACTCAAAATTAAAGGGAAAAAGTTATTCCGAATTAAATAAATTTTAATGACGCTTTGACACAACTTTGCTTTTTCAATTTTTAAGAGTCGAGAAAAAGCTAAAGATGACTCTAGACGCCTTCGATTTTTAATGAGCCTGAAGTGACAAGTGCTCAGATGGACCTTTTATTTTAAGGAGTCGAAAAGGAACGAAAGTGACTACTCTAGAAATCTAGACAGAGGGATAACCAAACCAATCACAAAACTGCAATATACACCTTGGTGGTAAATTAAAGAGAAATTACCAAGGACTTTACGTACGGTAATCAATCTTCTCGAATACTGTGTTCAGTGCATAGCGATTGATAGGACGACAGACATGGCTCCCTAAGGATAAAGGATATCAGCCTATTGTGGTCTCCCAATATATACTCGACGGTACGGGGAGCACAAGTTTGTACTGGCACTTGACGTATCAAAGAGGAGGAATCACCCAATTTTCGATGAAAATGATAGTTACTAGGTTTTATGATGCCGAAACATGTCTATAGCCTGGACTTCTAGATGTGTTGCATTAGGTTACAAAGCGTTTTTATGTTCATTGAGATTTATTTTAGAGTTGATATTGTTTAGAAGTTTGTCTTTCAAGGTTCACTGCGTGATGTAGATGTAAAATTCCTAAATATGCAATCTAAAATGATAAACAGTCGTTTATTTCTTTTAGCAATGAAAATATTAGCTACTAAGGAAAGAAGATTACGATTCTTTCAACAGAGAGCAAAGAGCACACATTAAATGCACTTTTCCTAAATCATCTTTCGCACACAGTCTAAATGCAAATGCAAATGCATGTATTTGTTTTTCGTTTCCTTAATGTGAGAATTCCAAAAAGGAAAACTAAGTATAGATCTAAACTATTTTCTTCAAAATGAAAGGAAGACTAAAACAACACTTTTCGATTTCGAATGGGAAACTGCTTTCGAAACTTCAAATATTAACAATTCAAATCAAATACAATGACAAAACTACAATCAACTATCTAGAGGAGGAAGACTTACGACACTCTTCTTTTTGACTCAAAATGACAGTTACGACACTTTTTTGCATCAAAAACGACAGCTTGATTAAGCTACTTTTGACAAAGAAGGACTGTAAATGATAGACAAATACATAAAAACATTCACAAATCCTAATCAATGGAGGCCGAATAATGTAAAAGAAGGAGGCTTCAGCAATGAGATATTGATCATATGCAGCAACACAATCAAACAGAGCTAAGAACAAGGAGGAAAAACCCAAATTTCAAGGAGAGAAATAAGATTACTCAGTCATCGCACCTATCCTTAAGAGAAACAGGGATGCATCTCACCTGCTACACACGGGAGGTGCGATGCATACAGGCTTCTAGTTACAGACAGTGCGATGGGCCAGCGAGCAAAACTGAGCTGGCTTTTTAGTCAAATTTGCAGCTGAGTTCAGGGATTTAGGTTGAGCTATTATGAATAGTAAAGAACAAAGTACAGGGGTATGATTTTAGGAGGTTATTGAGCTACCACAAGGGCTTTTAGAATGCTTGTAAGTCAAATGTTCAGTTCATAAACCAACCCGGAGATTGATTGAAGCAGCATTCATCTACTTTGCAATTGCATTGCAAGAGCAGTTTGAAGGCTATCTGGCTAACTTCAAGCTCCGTCTGTAGTTTATAAAGCAAACAACAATAACAAACAAACACACTAACTAATCGCGCCCCAGCGGAGTTGCCATTTTGTTTCCGGGAAAACTAATGTCTTTTCGATTTGCTAGTCCCACTAAGACAGGTAGCTATCTTAGAAACAAACAATCAAAGCAAATTGCGATTTCCTTTATGTATGATAGATAAGAGAGAAGCAAAGGGGACCAACTTAGATCTTCCACTTGGCTCCTTGCTTGTTTCCTCTCTCCCTTGATAGAGCTTGCCACTCCTCTCCTACTTGTCTCGCTTTAGAGAATACCTGTAGAGGCAAAGCAACAAAACACCATCAAAGCATCTCGATTTATAATATCATAAACAATGCAGAATCAAAAATACATTGACCTTACAATTGCATTCACAAATAACAAGATTCACAAATACACGATTAAATGGAGGAAAACTCAAAGAACTTTATTAACAGTGGAAGAGAGGATTACAACCCAGCTGTCTGATCCAGCATCATCCTCCCAGCATCAAAAACCTCTTCATCTCATGAAAAGCAAGATCATCCAACAATACAATGTTCCCTCTCAAAGAGAAACCAACATCACTTCCTTACAAATTACAAAATTCCAGCCTCTAGATCTCTCAGATGAGGGATCCATATATAGATGTCTATAAGGGTGTGAGTCATCTCTGGGTTTTTGATTAGTGTCATTCCACTTGTAGTTCTTGGTTCCACTTGGAGATTTCATTGATCTCTTACTCATCCCTGGCCGAATTTAGAGAGGCAAGTGTCACAGGAGAAGTTTCTGGAAGATTCCATGAGCATCCACCTAGCAAACTGCCTCAGACATTTGTCCATTCTCACTTATCGCACCCTATAGAAGGCCTCTTCAGTATGCATCGCACCTTGACAGTGGAGCAGTCAGTATGGTCCAGTTTTGGCCAGTTTTGAGTGGTTTTTCAGGTGGAACTTCTGGGGAATGATGTAATCAGTTGACCATGATCCTTTAGGGTATGAAACAACACTTTTAGGGGTTAAAGAGCCCTCGATTTATCGACATATAAGATTGGGGTTGCGGTGCCCAAATATGTCTATAACATGCATAACACCCTATCAGTGTATGGTTTGCATTGCAGCGCACCCTCATGAAGGCCTACTTACGCTGATCTTCTTAGAGGTAGTTTTTGGATGATTTTAGTCACGAAACTTCTTGGGAAGCTAGGCATTCTGATGGTTGACTTCTTTAGGGCATGTAACAACTGAATTAGGGGCTGATGAGCCTTAATAGTATTGATCTGTAAGTTAGGGTTGATGTGCCCAAATGGATCTGTAACATGGGGGAGCTTGGGATATGCTCATTTTCCTATTACTTCCTCTTCTTCTCTTCATTGCTTTCCACCAAACTAAATTCACTGGGGCATCCTTCTTTAGGGAACTAGTTTAGGGCATGACCTAGCAAAATTTTTGTGCTTGTGACTTTGTGATAATAAAATGGAAGTTGTTCATAATCTACCTATTGGATGTGCTTCCAATCCCCCAAAGTTAACTACGTTCTTTCTAGTAAACCCTTTTCCAAGTCTAGTTCAAAACAAACTCGAGCACATGAGAATATCTAGTCCTTGGGTATTACATAATCTATATAGATTCATAAGGCATTCCCAATCAATTTTAGAGTTTAATCATTACAACAATGTAGAGGTAGGTAGGGTTTAAACATTGAAGGATTTTTATCATATTTATTTCACATTTTGAAGAGTCGTGCATTGTTGAAAAAATATGACCCTCCAAAAACCCTCAATCTGTTTTCTAAGTTGGAGAAAATTGCTGTAAAAAATCCCTTGGCCCCTAACTCCAAGTCTAACCGTGGGGTTCCATTTATTTCAAATCCACCTCCTTTTCATAGGGCCATAGTCCAATAAATTAATCCTATAAATTTGTAGATTAGATTGTGAGTGATCTTGCATATATTGGATATATTATCTAATCTTACTAGATTTGACCTAGCGTTTTGGATTTTGAAATGCTTTTGCCTTAGATTTCTAGCTTATCATAATGCAGCCAATGCAGGATTTGGTGAGAACCTAAAAACTCTAGTGCATTTACTCTATGAAAAGGATTTCAAAGGCAAGGAAATTTAAGTGGAATACCCTAGTAGCTCTAGACTCATTATGAACTCCCAAAACAATTTTGCTAAAAAGGGGAGCAAGCCGGAGGAGCCAAGCATAAACAACTATGTAGAAAAACCCCTATAATTTGCAAAGCAAAGCCTAGAAAAAACACTCATGTAGAAAATTAAATTTTACATATAAAATTAAATTGAACCACCTACTTCCTTGTTAGTTAACAATATGAGTATACAATACTAAACTTATATTATATAAATTATACCATATACAACTTTATTTAATTTTTACCATGTTGTAGTAAAGTAATTTTTCATTTTAATGGGAAGATATAGTAAAGTATTTTTTCATTTTGATGGGAAGATATGGCAAATAATTGTTTTTTATATTTTCAATAAAATGAATGGTTGAGATTGTAAACCAAGCTCGTCTAATACAATATCTAATGCATAATATGGAAAGTATGTCAATTTTTCTTAAGTATGTTCCTCTCTTTAATTTAATATAAAATCATTTGTGAAAAATAGTTATCTTGTAATTTATTAAAAAAATAATTATGAAACTTGGTAGGGTTTGGTGTTCCACATTATTTAGTGTGGCTATTGAAACTGTGATATATCTGCTTTAATAATAGTTGTTTTTATTATTTTAAGTTTATAACAAATTATTATTAGTTAATAATAAACCTGAAATTTAATATTAATATGTTAATTGAAAGTAATTTTTTTAAATATAAATAATATTAATATTAATAAATAAAAATTAATTACCTGGTTTCACAAATTCAGATATGTCAGCCATGGCAATTATGATTTATTTCTTTATTCTTTCGCTTTGTCCTTTTCATTAAACCATTCTATGAGGTGGGGAATATAAACAACGTCGGAAAAACAAACCAGGTGATAAGGCTGACCATTGGAGAGGGAAATGCAAACCAGGTGATAACTCTGACAGTGCGGTGCCTTAAAAAAACACAACAAAACAACCATGTCAGGCCGAACTTCATAAATGAAACAATCACTTGCCTCACTCTTCCATAAATTTATTATTGGACAGGGAAATGCAAACCAGGTGATAACTCTGACAGGGCGGTGCCTTAAAAAAACACAACAAAACAACCATGTCAGGCAGAACTTCATAAATGAAACAATCACTTGCCTCACTCTTCCATAAATTTATTTTACTTTAGTGTGTAGTTAAAGGATTTTAATTATAGTAGTTTGGTGAATAATTTGTTTGAGTGTCCAATTTATATTGTTATAATTGTATTTAATGTAATAGTAATAGTTAATATTTCAAAATTATTTTCTCTAATCTATTTATTTTTCTCATCGTTTTAAATTCATCTTTATTTTGCTATAATTGTACTTCTTGTCTTTGTTGTAATAGTGATAATCAGTTATCCATTTTATATAAAAAAATTAATTAAGAAATAAATTATTATAATATGTATACATTTCTTAATTATTATAATATGTATAATAGTGTAGATATAAAAAAATAATTATTATAATATGTATCAAAATGTAGAGTTTTTAAGGGCTAGAATATATTTTAAAATCAACAGTTTTTTGTCATGAGTGAAAGTTTTTTCTTTACAAATCACCTGCAAGTAATTTCAAGTGGTATGATTTTCCTAGAATATAATGATGGTCAGCTTGCATTCGATGATAACAGCTAATAATAACTATTACATTGTTAATTTAGTAACAAAATTATATTAAATTTTCATGTCTACTAAAACTATAAAATCCTAAATCTATTTATGATAAGTTTTACCCCTTGCTAAAAAAAATATAAAAAACGGAATCCATTAAATCCTAGAACGACCTTTCGAAATTCAAAGATGATTGTGGAGATGAAACCGTAATCGAACAAAGGTTTATAGATTCAATGGTCTCTTGTTTAATACTTTCAATTTCAACGGCACATGGATTAAATTTAAAGAAGTTTAGCTCAAGATCTGCACATGAATGGTACAGTAATATTTGCCCGCATTATTTAACCTTGTCACAATTTTTCTCAGTTAATTTGTTGCAGGAATTTGGTGAGAATATTTTTAAGAAATTCAATTACAGAAGTGTTTAAATTATTTTTTTATGATAGAAATAAATTCAGTATTATTAAGAATTTCAAAAATTCTGAAGTTTGATCGTTGTAACACATTAATTAACTATATTAGCTGGTTAGTAACGAGTAGACTAAATACTCTCTAAGTAATTTTTTCCTAAAATTTTCATGAATTAACGAAGCTTTAAGTCAAATAATCATTTTCTGTTAATGTCTTTTGACTTCCTAATCTACTGGCAAGAAGAATGTGATCTGCAATTATAAACATCATACTCTAGCTTTGGACAAGTGGTACTCTTTTTTTCAGAAGAAAAGAACACTAATGCATATTATGAAAATGGTAATGAGTACATTTTTCTGAAATTGTTCAACATATGGAGATGTCCATCACCATCAAGGCAAAATGACTTATAATAATTGTTAGGAAGTCCACTTCTTAAAGATCTACAATACATTATATCTAATAAAATATCAAAATTATCTTCTTTGTCCCAATGTTGTAGTAGATTCTGTGAACACTAATAGGAATACCATTAAAGATGCAAAGGTTCCTAGTGTACCACACTTCTCAGAACAAGAAAAAAGGGATTGATTTATGCTTGCCCCCCCTCGTGCCCCACCAAACATGTTAAAATTGGCAACTAGGGCCAAACTCCACATGGGTCATCTTATTTATGACAACTGATATTTTTCCTAGATTCCTCTCTCCGAGAGGTGTAGGATTGATCTAGAGATCATTCAACTTTGACATGTACAAATGAAGTTATGAATTTATTTTGATTATGGACAAATTGTCAAGGCCAACAAACTCATGTAGGCTCAAAAGCCCAACAGTCACATCTATTCATCCTCAACGTTTTCTATAAATACATGATGCCTCATCCTCATTTGGACACATTTATCTTCACATCTCTCCCTCTCCTCATTGATTGGGTACAGATTTCTAGGCAGTCTCTCTCTTCACACGTGCAAAAGGAAAGGAAGGCAAATTTTTTGCTTTAGTGTTGACTAGGTTTGACCCAATTTCCAAATTGTTGTTTTGACTGCATTGACCATGCGTTGACAACCTTTGACTGCGTTTTTGTGAGGGTTATCTCTGTTTGGGAAAGCTGCATTTTGGGGCACAAAAATCGAGGCAAACCATTCACTGTTTGACCAACGTTGACTATGGTTAGGGCTGACCATAGGTGGACTGTTTGACTAGACTTTGACTGAGCTGAATTTGATTGTTTTGAGGGATGATTCATCTTGTTGTTTGGAGGCCGAAGTTGATTGAAGTTGATCGAATTATTGAGGGTCAAATCTACTCTGTTGAGCAGTGTTGACTTTTCTAGTTAGGGCTCTTTTGTTGCTATTATAAATTATCAGATTTGTAAATTGTACTATCTCTCTCTGTTGAACTATTGAAGACTATAAGAAGAATTGATCAAGGGTTTCACCACAATGGGGTTTTTCCCTAGTTGGTGCCACATCTTGTGTCCTCTTGTCTTGGCTTGTCTTCTACTATTTATGTTTATGTTATATCTGCATTTTACTATCATGTTCATGTGATTTCTAATCTGGATATTGATATTGGGCTAATAAAGAAATTGAAGTAAAATTGCTCTATAGCATAGAACATACCACTATTGCCTAAAATTAACATGGTATCAGCGCTGAGGTGAAGACAAAGCCCAAGCAAGAGTGAAAAAGCAGTCACCAAAGATAGTTGGAAAAGGAAAAAAGGCTCAATGGGTTCCTCATTCGAATTCCCAGTTGAAGACAAGCTCCATGATAAATATGACTATCAGGGATGGAAGATGTCTCTTGATTTGACCTTGGAAGAAAAGGAAGTGATGGATCATGTGCAGGGTAAAATCCCTGAGCCTTCTTCAAATGCATCGGCTGTTGCGAAGACCAAGTACAATATGGCTAAAGTCAAAGCAAAGAAGATTATCAGGGATTCCATTAACACGCCTCTGGTAGCCTATATCTCCGAATTGAAGACCTCCAAGAATATTTACGACATGTTGGTTGGCATGTTCAAGGTTAGTAATGCAAATCAATTCTATTTCTCAAGAATAAGTTGAAGTATATTAAGAAGGGCAAGGACAAGGAAATTCAATCCTATTTCTTAAGGATTACAGAGATCAAGAATGATATATTCTTGATTGGAGAAGTCATTCCTGACAGAGAACTTACTCTCACCACCCTTGGAGGACTCCCACTTGAGTGGTATGTATTTAGAACCATATACTCAACAATCATCGAATTCTGAGGTTTGAGGAATTGATGTCGAGATGCATTCAATAAAAAGAAAGAACGGTGGAGCAAGAAATGCCTTTTAATAGAAGCAACCCCACTACATGCTTCGCTCATGCCAAGAGGAAGAATAATGCAGGTTCAAAGAAGCAAAGTCAAGGAAGACCAGGACTCAAAAATGGAAGGAAGGGAAGATGCTTTGTTTGCAATAAGTTTGGCCATTGTGCAAGGGAGTGTCCTGATAGAAGTGATACACCTCGAGATGATGATTCTCATAACAACTCCTGGGGCAACTTCAACAACAACGATAAAAGGAATGGTAGGTCGAATGGCAAAGGAAAAACAAATGTGGGACATCAAGGAAATGGTCGACCCTCCAAGAAATCAAGGAACTACAGGTATGATGAATCCAATGTTGTTAACAATAAGAAAAAATAGTAGTATATTTATATCAGCCCTCTCCACTGCCTCTCCCCTGGACACTTTGGGAAATTGGCTGATTGATAGTGGTGCCTCAAGGCACTTCATCGGATACAAGGAAGCCCTCTCTAGTCTGATAGAAAATGAGACAAACTTGGAGATCATCCTTGGAGACGATGCCACCTATCCCGTGAAGGGAGTAGGGAATGTTGCCCTTCAATTGAATCAAGGTAACACTATTCATTTCCAAGAAGTACTATATGTACCCGATCTCAAGAAGAACTTGGTGTCCATTTTAGTAATGGAAGATAAAGGATTCAAGGTGGCTTTTATCGATGGAAAGGTACATGTTTGGAAAAGAAATTTTAAAGGTGCTTTTACTCTTTGGTTCATGGTTGACACTTTGTATCAAGTTGGAGGAAGTCCATTTGGAGCCATGTCTTGCAACACATCTCTACAATCTGAACTATGGCACCAGAGATTCGCCCATATTCATTATAAGGCCCTAGCCGATATGAGAAATATGGTGACAGGTATGACCGAGTTCAAAGTAGAGCGTGAAGATGTATGTCTGGGGTGTGATGAAGGGAGCAGAGAAGCTGAAATTAAGAGGGAGACTACAATTCCATATAGTCCTGAGCAGAATGGTGTGGCTGAAAGGAAGAATCGCTTTATTGTAGAAGTTGTTCGTGTCATGCTTCATGATCAAGGCCTACTGAAGTTTCTATGGGGTGAAACTGAAAATACAATAGTGTATGTTCAAAAAATATGTTCTCATCAAGCATTGGACTCCAAGACTCCTGAAGAAATGTTCACTGGTAAGAAAATCAATTTCTCACATTTTATAATTTTTGGAGGCCTTGTATATTTTCATGTACCAAAAGAGAAAAGAAGAGAATTGGGTGCATCTGGGAAGAAATGAATATTTGTGGGCTATATTGAAAATTCTAAGGGATATAGAATTTATGTGGCTGGTCAAAAGGAAGTTGAGATAGGTCATGATGTCACCTTTGACAAAGATATGGCCCTCAGGAAGATCAACAACCTTCGCATCCTAAGAAAGGACAAAGAGGCTGACATAGGAAATCAAGGTGAAAAAGAGGATGAAACGATGCCTGATGTTGATGAACCTATGGATCCTATTGATCCACTCCCTCATGAGCCTTACTTCTCTAAGAGGAGACCCTCATGGCTCAAGGGGACTCTTGAAGATGCTAAGAGGTACATTCCACCATGGGAGACTTTCCGTGAAAGCAAGAAGTTGAACAGCTATCAATGATATTTGACCACCATGATGACTATCATTCAAAATGAGCCTTCATCATTCGAAGAAGTCTTGAAGCAACAAGTATGAAAGGATGTTATGAATGAAGAATACGAGTCAATTATGAAGAACGATATCTGGGATGTGGTCCCTAGACCCCAAGACAAATCAGTTTTCACCTCTAAGTGGATCTACAAAATCAAGCATGGAGCTGATGGAAGAGCATAAAAGTTCAAGGCTCTCTGTGTTTCTCAAGGCTTCTCTCAAAAGGAAGGTGTAGATTATGATGATATATTTTCATCTATTGCCCAATACACCACTATCCGCTCAATCATATCTCTTGCTGCCTCGCAAGGATGGAACCTACATCAAATGGATGTCAAGACCACTTTCTTGCATGGTTCAATCAAAGAGGAAGTGTATGTGGAACAACCTAAGGGGTTTGAGGTTCATGATCAGGAATCTTATGTATGCAGGTTGAAGAAAGCTTTCTATGGGTGGAAGCAAGCACCCCAGGCTTGGTATGAGAGGATTGATAGTTATCTGATGAAGCTAGGATTCACTAGAAGTGAAGCCAATAGGAACCTTTACTTTAAGGTAGAAAATGATAAACCTCTCATTCTGGTACTTTATGTGGATGACTTCTTGCTGACAAGTGCAGACCCTCTCATTCACAAATGTAAGAAGGAGTTTGCTTCTAAATTTGAGATGAAGGACTTAGGACTGATGCACTATTTCCTAGGGTTCGAGGTCTGGAAAAAACCAGGTGAATTTTTCCTCTGTCAAGGAAAAAATATTGTGAATATATTGGAAAGATTTTGGATGGTGAATTGCAAGCGCATGACTACTTCGATGGAACTTAACTTTAAGTAGTTATGTGGTAGTGTTGTTGGACCTAAATTGGGAAATGATTTTGAGTATCGTCAACTCATAGAAGCACTGATGTTCTTGGTGAAATGTCGTCCGGACATATGTTTTGCAGTTAACACATTGAGCCAATACATAGCTGAGCCTCATCATATACATTGGATTGCCACCAAGAATCTTTTGAGATATCTTCAAGGGACAATTACTCATGAACTGAGATACACTGCTGGAGATGTGAGGTTGCATGGTTATTCTGATGCTGATTGGGCTAGTAGTGTAGTGGATGACAAGAGCACTTTTGGATGTTACTTTTCTTTGGGTTCTACTTTGATATCCTAGATGAGCAGGAACCAGAAATGGGTTGCCTTGAGCAATGCCGAGGCCAAATACATAGCTGCTAGTATGGCCTCCTGTGAAGTTGTTTGGTTGAGGAATCTCTTCAGTGAATTGTTTGGACATGTGTTGGATACCATCGTTATCCTCTGCGACAACCAGAGTGGGATTCGATTATCAAAGAATCTTGTGTTTCATGATCACTCCAAGCATATAGATATCAGGTACCACTTCATTCGAGATATGGTACAACGGGGAGAAATAAGGCTCCAATACATTGGGACTGATGAGCAGGTCGCTAATATTCTGACAAATCCCCTGGGGAAGGTCAAATTCTTGGCCTTCCAAGAATGACTTGGAGTCGTGGAGAGACCCTCTTATGAGGGTCCTGTATGAGATGGACATTGAGCTCTAGGAGATCCGACGGGATTGGGGTGTTTCTTGGAGCAGTGAGAAAACATTGGGTGAGTGGTTCAACCTTCCCCTAGTGGTTTTTTGTGTACAGGGTGAGTGGTTCAGCCTTCCCTTGTGATACCCCTTGGCGACATGTACCCATACAGTCTAGGACTCATGGGAAGTATCTCTCATCTGGCCAATGAGTAGGGAAATGAGGATCGGGACCATAGCAATACCAATGGACACATCGTGTCCTATCGTAATCTCTATGCTAGGATGACCGATATTGATCTGGGATCAATGGAACTGACTTCGGGTCAACAAAAGTGGTATGAGACACTCTCTTTTGATTGGAACTGACTTTGGGTCAGTAAGAGTGGTACGAGACACTCTCTTTTGATTGGGACTGACTTCGACTCAACAAAGAATGGTATGATACATTCTCGATCACTTCTTCTTCTTCATAGTTCAGCAAAGCAGAGCAGTGCATTGATGGCAGAGATAGTACAAATTGGCAGATGGATTAGCAGACAGAGTTCTCCCTAGTTGAGAGGGAGTGTTAAAATTGGCAACTAGGACCAAAATCCACATGGGTCATCTTATTTATGATAGCTGATATTTTTCTTGGATCTCTCTCTCCGAGAGGTGTAGGATTGATCTAGAGATCATCTGATTCTGACATGTACAAATGAAGTTATGAATTATTTTTTATTATGGACAAATTTTCAAGGTCGACCAACAAACTCATGTAGGCTCAGAAGTCCAACAGTCACATCTATTCATCCTCAACGTTTGCTATAAATACATGATGCCTCATCCTCATTTGGACACACTCATCTTTTCATATCTCTCTCTCTCCTCATTGATTGGGTACGGATTTCTAGGTAATCTCTCTCTTCACATGTCTAAAGGAAAGGAAGGAAATTTTTTTGCTACAACGTTGACCAAGTTTGGCTGAATTTCTAGATTGTTGTTTTGATTGCGTTGACTATATTTGACTGCATTTTTGTGAGGGCTATCTCTGTTTGGGCAAGCCACATTTCTGGGCATAGAAATTGAGGCAAACCATTGACTATTTGACCAACGTTAACTGTGGTTAGGGTTGACCATAGGTGGACTGTTTGAGAAGAGTTTGACTGGGCTAGATTTGACTATTTTGAGGGTTGATTCATCTTGTTGTTTGGAGGCCAAAGTTGACTGAAGTTAACCGCATTATTGAGGGTCAAATCTTCCTTGTTGACTAGCATTGACTTTTCTGGTTAGGGCTCTTTTGTTGCTGTTATAAATTATCCGATTTGTAAATTGTATTATCTCTCTCTGCTGAATTATTGAATACAATAAGAAGATTTTATCAAGGGTTTCCTCACATTAGGGATTTTTCCCTCGCTGGTGCCATAGCTTGTGTCTTCTTGTCTTGGCTTGTATTCTACTATTTATGTTTATGTTTTATCTGCATTTTACTATCATGTTGACGTGATTGCTAATGTGGATGTTGATATTGGGATAACAAAGAAATTGAAGTAAATTTGCTCTAAAGCATTGAACATATCATTGTTGCCTAAAATTAACAAAACAAGGCATAGTTCCAGTGAGTGAGGTTTTCTGAAAGGAATATGATAAAGCTGGAGAATCCTTTTCCATACGTGCGGAGTAGTCGGTCATTCAAGGAAAAGATGAAGACCAGTTTCAATTGACACCCTGCATAGAGGGAACCATCTTGGACCATGGGTCCCCTCTCTTTAGGGGTACTCTCCACTTCCAAACTTTTTGAAACCAACATATAATGGTTAATGTGAAATTTTTTCACATGAAATCCCTATATGTGTCTACAACTGCAACAAATCCCGGTGAAGTTTTCCTCCCCAAGTGAGAATGTACCCCTTCTCATCTTTGTAAAGTCCCGCTTGTTTTAGATCTTGCACATAACAATTCCATTTAGTCACTCTTTGTCCTTCCTAGGCAATTTTTGTTGCTTCTTTCCATATTGGATACCTTTCACTCCATTGCCGAATGACCTGTTCCAAGAAAATGTACCCCCTAGCATGTTGACTATCTATTGTGCTCTTTGAGAGTTTTATAGTTGTATTGAAACCAAAGACTTGATATATTCCGATCAAAATGTGATTACCCTTGCCTAAATACCATCTAAGTCTTTGTAGAAACCACACATTTATCTTGTGAAAGCTCAACCAAATGTAGGATCCAAATTTGATGCCAATATTTCCCTCTCTGAACTAGTTAGTGGCATTCTTTCTTTCAAGTACTTCGCACAAATAATATACCTCCATATTCCATCACCAAATAGTTCCTTCCATAGAGATTTGATCAATAGAGACCAACCAAATACTCTTGAATCCAGAAAGCCCGAGGCCCCAAATTCTCCCGGGAGGGTGATCGATTCCCATTTAATCAAGTGATATTTCCACGTCTCACCAGAGCCCAACCATAAGAAGCGAGAGAGGATACTTCAGATGCAACTAATAATAGACAAGGGGCATGCAAAAGGGTGTTCCTAATATACAAAGGTATGTTGTAGTACTACCTGTATGAGGGTAATCCTACCTCCAAATGACAACAACCTGTGAGTCCAACCATGTAATATTTTTTTAAATTTTTCCAGAAGCCATAACTAGTCCATTGTCCTATATTTGTTTGGATTTAGTCTGAATCGAATGTAAGTGAAACCCTCGACCAGTGTTTTGGATCTAACACCGAAAATACCTACAATGAAATCTATCTCCTCCTTGTCACCATTTGAAAACATAAGCGTTCACCTACTACCATTAGCCACCAGCCCTGATGCCTCCCCATATCACTTAAAAATGTAATGTAGTACCATCCAATGTGATCTAGAAACCATCCCAAAGGTAAGAATATCATCGACAAAGGAAAAATGTGAAACATTAATCCTGTTAGCCAATCCGAGGCCATTGAAAATACCACAACCCTCAGCCTCATTAATTTCCAGACTTAGACCATCCATGACCAGAATGAAGAGGAAGGGTGAAAGAGAAAATTCCTGTCTCAATCCCCTTCCCACCTGAAAAAATCTCATTGGATATCCATTAATCAGAAAAACAAACCACACTGAAGAAACACATGCCATTATCCAATCCACATTGTGCATAATGAGCCCAATTTTTGCCAATATAAAGCGCAAGAAAGACTAGTCTACACAATCATATGCCTTCTTTAATTCCACCTTCATAACTATTGCTTCCATATTCTTAGTGTGAATGGTGTGAATACATTCCTGAGCTATGGCAATAGCATCACGAATCAGAAGATTATGCAGGAAGTCAAATTTCTCCCTAGAGATGAATTCTTAGAGGATTTTCTTTATGCGCTCTACTATGACCTTGGAAATTAATTTGTAAATGATATTACATAAAGAAATTGGCCTAAAAAACTGGAAGAGGAAGGGTCAGATTTTTTAGAATAAGTTCTAAGAAGGTGGAGTTTGTGGCCTCTGAAATTTGTCCAAAAAGTCGAGATTCTTCAACCAAGTCGAGGAGGTCATGTCCCATCAAATAAAAAAAAAAATTGTATGAAAATATCCATTGTCCAACCATCTAGGCCTGGACATTTTTCCTTCGCTAACAACTTCAAGACCCATAGTATCTCCTCTAAAGTAACAGGGCAAAAAAGGGCCACATTTGATTCCTCATTAAACATGAAAGGAAAGTCTTATGTTCCCCATATCTAATGAACGATGTTAACTCCTACCTATGCCTTGTAAAAATTCTCAAATTATGTGATTGCTTTTCTCTAAATCTCCTCCGTAGAATGCATTGACTCTCCTTCTTTGTTTTAATATGCCAAATTCCATTGAAGTTTCTCCTATGATTCACAAAATGGTGAAAGAAACGAGTATTTCTATCACCTTCATGAAGCCATAAAGCCCTGCTCTTGAGGCACCACGTAGTTTCTTGGATCACTAATATGTGCCTCTTCTTCGCCTCCAGTTTCTTCAGACGTTCTAATAAAGAGTGAGAAGGTGCTATCTGTTCCATCGTCCTGCCAAGGCTATCAATTTCTTCAACAATCCTCTCCAGTTCTGATAGTAGGAGATTTTTTTTACTACGCTCCCAAGTCCCGACTTGAATCTTTAGAAAACTAAGCTTTTGAGTGACAATATGCATGGTAGATACCCTCAGCTCTGACTCCACCGTTTTTAAAGTAGTATTAACTAGTTTATTATTTAAACCTTCATCCTCCAACCACACTCTATTGAATTTGAATGGGATCCCCTTATGCACATTCTCCTTCCGTCATTGAAGAAGGATAGGAAGGTAATCAGCGAAAAACCTAGTATCTTATATTTCCAAGTAACTCTACCAAGTTCTCATGCACCAAAAAACAGTCCAATCTTTTCCCAATATGCTCATCCCCCACCATGCCATTATGCCATGTTGGAGAGAGAGGGTAAGGGCAGATATCCACGAGATGGTTATCCGAAAAGATGGATTGTAGTTGGCTTGCCAAAGGGTCCCTCCTACTCTATCTTTTCCCAATATGCTCATCCCCCACCATGCCATTATCCCATGTTGGAGAGAGAGGGTAAGGGCAGATATCCACGAGATGGTTATCCGAAAAGATGGATTGTAGTTGGCTTGCCAAAGGGTCCCTCCTACTCTAAACCTCCAACATTATCACATCGTCAATGTGGCATCAAAACCCCTTGCAATAATATGAGAGCCTATCTTCAATATATAACAACCCTCCAAACGATTTTAAAATAAAGATCTCTCCTTATAGGGGGCGTATAAGTTTAGGATATGGACTCTACTTGAAACCCCCTCAAAGTGACTTGACAACAAAATCCCTGCAAAGAATTTTTTTGTGTGTTGTTAGCTTAGCCCACTTGGAATCCCAAAGAGCCACAAGTCCACCCGAAAGCCCAAAAAGAGCTCATCCACACCATATGCCAATCCAGACAGATAGACCCGAAGTATTGCAATAACCTTATCAAAATCCGCCACCGTTTCTTGGAATAGGATTATGAAAGACCGAATAGAAAGGAAAATGTCTCTAAGGGATAATTGTTTGGTGGCATCCCCAGGCCGCCATGAAGGTTGAGTGATAGGAAACTCATTAGGGATCTCCGACCACGGGCTTATTTGTTCTAGGGGCCCGGGAGTCATAAGTCGAGATGATGGGACATCTCTCAATTCGGAAGAACTATGGTAAAAACCAGAGATTTAGTCAATGCTCTACCTCTGAAGTGTCTACCAGATTATTCTTAGGGGTATCCAATAGAGGATTAAAACCAACATACCACTTGTTGAGCTGGAGGAAACTGCGTCCTCGCACCCATGGGGACCGAAGTATTCGCTTAGAATCATTCAGGTGTAAAAAATGAAAATTGTACAACATTGTCTGCGATTCTGGGTTTTTAGCAGTGACTTAACAGTTTCACTATTTGAAGTCAGATTTGACTCAATAATATTTCGGTGGAAAAAGTAAAGGAGCTAATATCCTATTCAATCCTTTTCCAAAACAGCTACCCTGCATTTTTGTTGAAGGATGACTTCCCATGCAAATCACGTGAGTCTGATTGTCCGGGGATAGTCAACCCAGCAATGTGGGATTGCGCCACCGTCGGATTCGAACCGAACAATTCGCCTACCAGTTGGATTCGCACCGAACAAGAAATATTTGCCACCACGGAAGGCTGCGTATTCTGATTTTCATTGATTATTATTTTTTTGTTTAGTTGCATAGAATTGTTTTATTTTTAGTTTTAGTGGAAAATGTTGTGGAGTTTTTTTTAATATATTTTGAGTTTTTTTAAATATATTGTGTTATAATGGTAATTTTGAGTGTTCTTATTGGCCTAATTTTATTATTTTATAGATATTTTTTTATAGGGTTTGAATTGTTTATAGATTTATAATGCATTTTAAACAATAAAATCTAATATTGCCTATACAATAAAATGATGATTTCCCAAAAAAATCAAAATATAGAATAGTTAAATAACAATTTATTTTTATATTATTTTTTAAATATTCTATATAAGTAACTCTAAAGTATAGTGCTAATGTGGTTTAATTAAGTGGATTTATTCCCCTAAAAGTTTATATAGTGCATGTATAATGTAATACTAGATGGCTAATGAATATATATAGAGTTAGGGTACTAATGCAAACAAGACAAAGTTGACGATGATTTAATTCTTCCAATACAGACAAGAAAGACAATTATGGCAATAGAGTTGGAAATGTTGGAAACAAGTTAAATCTTAGGGTTGGAAAGAATTTAAATATTAGGATTGGAAGTAAGTTATATGACTAAAAAATATTTTAATAATACAAATAAAGGTTGGAAATAAGTTAAAATTTAGGGTTGGAAAGAATTTAAATCTTAGGATTGGAAGTAAGTTACATGGCTAAAAAATATTTTAATAATACAAATAATCACAAATGGTGCAGGGAACTTAATAATGAAGGAAATAAAGAAAGAAATTATTTTAATGCCACAAGGTTAAAGACAACCCATGGGACAAATTGCTTCTTCATAAGCTTCACAATAAATGCTCCCAACTTCTCGACAAACCCCTCGCTAGATAGATTATCCCAAGAGCTAGGTGCTAGCATATCTGCATAACTTTCCCTGTTGTCTTTGAAGGCCTCACATTCTAAAATGAAATTCTTTTCTGTTTCCATTTTTCCGGAAAAACAAAAAATGCATACTCTTTCCTCCCACGCTTCTTTCTTTTGGCCTTTTCCAGCACCCTATTTCACAAAGAAGTTGATGAGAATTAGTCCTTAATAGAGCAATAAGAATTTTGGCTCTCGAAAACATATTGACCTCTATGTATGCTTTTGGTTGATGATTATGAGTGGGATTAAACACTTCAATATAGTACTTTTTCTTTCTTCCTAGCTCCTTATCCCAAGTACGCTTGTGGAACTTATCCATGACAAATGCTTTTATCTCTTTGTTGTTTATGGGACACGTGTTCAAACAAATACCACATTCACTAAACCATTCTTTATTTTGCTACATCCAAGTTTTTTTTATGTTGCACAATCTATCATTAAAGACAATCTTAGGCCATCTACTCTCTTCCATTTTCTCAATTTTTTTAAATACCTTATGACTCACATCATGGAAATTGCTTCAATAGGAGAAACCTTGTTTCACTTAACAAGAAAGCATAAGGAACTGCACTTTTAATCTTGAATTTGTTTGTAATCAAACACTTGTGAATTTTCAAATTGCTTCAATAGGAGCAACACTATTTCACTTAACAAGATAGCATGAGGAACTGCACTTTTAATCTTGAATTTGTTTGTAATCAAACACTTGTGAATTTTCTTAATTTGTCGGATGCACTGCTGGCCCATAGTTCACAACCATAGAGAATCACCAGAATCACTAGAATCCCAAAAAGAGTTTGACTAGTTTTCAGTCCCATAACTCTGCCCCTCTACAACTATTTTGAAAAGCATAAATTGCAACCAAACAACGACAACTTTTTAAATTAAATCTTAAACATACACTTAATATTTGTAATAAAAAATTTTAAAATATGTCACCTACTTTTTTCTATTTTATTGCTAAGGCTTCTTATTTCAACTTGAGGCCTATGAGGATTTGTTGACTTTTTTATTTTTATTTTTTTAGTTGAGGGCTTAGATTGATTCACAAGGCATACACTTAGTCTGAATGCTTATCATCAACTACTATAGTGTATTAAAGAGATTGTTAGCTTGCATTGACTTTTAATAAATTACAAAAATTAGATTGGCTGCCTGCCCACCAATTTCCTAGGGATTTGAGATTATTCCAATTTTAATAAGTTCCTCATTATTATTTATAACATTCATTTATATATAAGCAAATTTTATTTAGCAAAATGTTCTATTACTTTTAATAAATTAAAAAATTTATATTTGTGCCACGTGGCTCCCCACCCACCAATTTCGTAGGGATTTGAGATTATTCCAATTCTAATAGGTTCACCCATGATAAGTTCATCATTATTATTTATAACATTAATTTATAATTCCTTTCTTTTTTCTTAAGTTAAAGTTGGTCCATGATAAGTTCCCCATTATTATTTATAACTTCATTTATAATTAATTTTTCTTAAGTTAAAATAGCAATAACCTTTTTATACATGGTATCAAGTAAATGTTGCATTATAAAACATCCTTTGTTTTAAATAAATTTTTTAATTATATTAAACACATTAAAAAATTTAATATAATTATATTAATAAACATATTATATGCAATAATAATATTGTCAATTAAATCTCACTATATGTTATTAAAAAAAAAAATACAATCAAAATACAATTTATACATATTTAACATTAATATAAAATTAAAATTTATAATGTAAACATTTTATAATTATGATCAAATATCTATATCTATAAATTAATTATATTATATAAAATAAATTTTATTATAAAACTATATCTATAAAATTATTATATATATCATAATAATAATATGTACCAAAATATTTATTTATACACGAAAAATACAAAAAATATAAGAATAATTAAAATATTTCACATATTTCATTTTAAAAATGATAAAAATGATATTTAAAAAAATTGGTGTTCTTAATTTAAAATTCAAATAATACAAAGTAGCATTAAAACCCTCCACAATCAAACATTAAATTGTTTTAACTCTTATTTTTTAACAATCATGTTACATGATATGTCTTTTAATGTCTATTAAATCAATGCAGTTTATAAAATTCCAATAAAAAGTGAATAAACAAAATTACAACCAAATACTAATGTTCTTTCGTTTTTCTATGCATAAATTAAAAATTATGAGTTACTCATATAGAAGATAGTAATAATCACCTTGTATGGTAAGATTGATATGTGTTAAAGGTTAATTAATCTTTCAGGATTATTATTGTATAATATTTAATTAGTTTTACATTTCATTTTTATGATTAATAAGTTATCAAGACACAATTGTCTTGTACCTAGATTGCATATGTATAAATAAGTAATTTTATCATTAATACAATGCTCTTTCATTGTGCTTTTTCATTGTGGAGTTTATCTGGGTTTGTTCAGTGGTATCAGAGCCTCGATTGAGTTGTTTCTAAATTTATGCATTTGAAGTCTATGGCGTAAAGGAGACGCATAACGTGAAGACTGTGAAGGTTAATCTAGTGGAGCAATGCAGTGGTATGCCTAAACTATTGACTCTTTGTAAGTTTTATATCTTTCTGTCATAATGAAAGACGAATGGAGAAATTCAGTAGCATAATTTTTTTTAACATATCCTTGGAAGTTAAAATACATGTTGGAGCCCTGATTAAGTTGTTTCTAAACTCCATGTATTTGAAGTCTATGGCGTAAAAAAGACACAGAGCATGAATATTGTGAAGGTTAATCCAGTGGAGCAATGCAGTGGGATGCCCAAACTATTGACTCTTTGTAAGTTTTATATCTTTCTGTCATAATGAAAGATGATTTGAGAAATTCAGTAGCATAATTTTTTTTTTAACATATCCTTGGAAGTTAAAATACATGTTGGAGTTTTGAGTGCGTGTATTTGTGAAGGATACTTAAAATGAAGGATATATATATTTTTTGGTGGTTTGAATTAAATTTTTAATTGAAGAGTAGTCAATTTTCTGATAAAATAAAATTTTTGAAGGCTAACAAGATTTGAACCTAGCTCTTTGCTAGGTTACTTTTGAAACTTACCATTAAAGCACAAAGCCAACTTTGTTTGAAACAAGAGGAGAAACACATTTAGATCTTTTCAAAATTATTGCATATATTTTGAATTTGAAAGGATTTGAAGAATACTTGGTTGCATAAAAATTATGACTTCAATAGTTTCCATAGTTGGAGTTGTTTTTAATGGAAAGGAAAATTATCAAGAGTGGTTTAGAAAGCTTAAAAGTGCCCTTGCTTTTAATGATTCGTGGGAAGTTTGTCATGGCTAGAAGGATAGTGATGGAAAAGAAATTGCATCGGAGCCACCTGATAATGAGAAGCAACGTGCAAGTTGGAAGACAAAAGACAACAAGACATATGCATTAATAACTACATCAGTGACAAAAGAGGTAAGAAGATATATTGTTTCTTGTGGTACTGCATTCGAAGCATTAAAGAAATTGAAAGAATTGTATGCTTCACACTCAAAACTTGAAATTATTTAGTTATTGTTAAAGTTGTTTAATTTGGAGATGAAGAATAATGATCCTTTGAAGAGTGCCTCTGAAATAAAAGCCATTTTTCATGATATAGAAGTCACTGGAATTAAAGTAGATTTACAACTTACAACTTTTATAAAAGTCCTTCACCCTGTCTATTCAAACTATTTGGAATCTCTCCAAGCTAGTGGGCAGTTCAAAGACATTACATTTGATAAACTAGTAAGCAAAATAACTAAGAGAGAAAAAGCCTTTGGGAAGAAAGAGACTCCACCTAACTCTAATGTAGAAACTTCGTGCCTGGCACAAAAGGATCAGAAGTCTCATGTTGAAACTTCTACAGATGATAAAAGTAATAGAGGTCATGGTAGGAGAAATTATAGAGGCAAGAGGGGCAAAAATAATTAGGGAAACAGATAACAAAATGATAAAAAACAAAGGAATTTTAATGATAGACCAGCTATCAAATGTTTTAGATGTGGTAAAATTGGTCATATTACTACTAACTATAAAATCCCTTGGGAGAAGGTCAGTGAAAGAAGAGAACAGTTGAATGAAAAGAAAGATCAGCCACCACCAGATAAGGGAAAATCATTAGAGTCTACACATTACATTGTTGCTCACTGTAATTTTAATATTAACGATGTTTTCAACACTACATTTTCTTCATGGTGAGATAGTTGGATTTTAGATTCATGAGCCACTTGTCATATGACATTTAGGCAAGAGTTTTTTGAAACAGTTAGTGATGATATTGATGATGTTATTTACTTTGCCGACAAGTCTCAAATTGAACCATCTGGCATTGGGTTTATTCGTTTGAAGATACTGGATCTTGCAGATTATGTTCTACATGATGTACTTTATATTCCACAGTTTCAACGAAAGTTGATGTCTCTTATTCATATTTGGTAGCAGGGGCATTCTATTCATATATTTGATGGCATCATCAAGATAAGAAGAGCATTTGATCATGCAGTTATTATGACTGGTGTAGAAGAAGGTATGCTTTTAAAGTTAAATGGTACTACTAATTCTTGTGAAAGTTCTATTTTTTTGGTGCAACAAAGTGACATCATGTCTCCTAGCTTGTTGTGGCATGCTCGATTTGGTCACATCAATTATGGTAGCATAAAAATTATGAAAAAGCAAGCTATTAAAGGTCTTCCAACAGTTCCAAGAAATATTAGACCTTGTGATGCTTGTATTTTGGGAAAACATTGTAAACAATCTTTTCATAATTCTTCTTTTAGAGCTTCACGAAAATTAGGTCTTATACATTCAGATTTATGTGGACCTATGCCTGTTGCAACTGCCAATGGAAATAAATATGTGCTGACATTTATTGATGATTACTCGAGAATGTATTTGGTGTATTTGTTGAAGAATAAGTCACAAATATTTGAAGTTTTTAAAACTTTTCATTTGATGATTAAAAATGAAACTCAACAGAATATAGGCATTCTCAGAATTGATAATGGTGGTGAGTATACTTCTCATGTTTTCGAACAATATTTGAAGGACAATGGAATCAAACATCAGACTACCATACCTTATAATCCACAACATAATGACATTGTAGAATGTATGAATAGAACTTTTCTTAATATGGTTAGATATATGATGTTCTTTAAGAATGTTAAGTTGATGTTTTGGGGAGAAGCAGTGCTTTGAGCAACTTATATTTGCAAACATTGTCTTTCTTCTGTCATCAATAATAAATCTCCTTATGAAATGTGGTATAATTGTCTTCCTTCTGTTCAACATTTTAGAGTATTTGGTTCTCTATGCTATGCATTAAATCCTAAACATCAACGCAACAAGCTGTGTGCTAGGAGTCACAAATGTATTTTCTTTGGATATTCTGCTACTTCCAAAGCTTATAGGTTGTATGATGAGGAGAACAAGAAGTTCATTCTTTCCATAGATGTTATTTTCGTTGAATCAGATAAAAGTAATTCAACTATTGATAAGCAACAACCTCATTTGGAGAAATTTGCATCTAAGAATTTCTATTTTGAATCTGATAATGATGTTCCACACATTAATGGGGGGGTTCCCATTTTGGATCAGTTTGTGGTTCTTCCATTTTTTACTCATGAGAATGTTATTGCTAAAGAAAATTTGGATGGTAGTAATGTTTTGTAGGACCAAAAATTACTCTTGAAGAGCCTATTCTTGAGCCTATTTTTCAAGATGAGAAACCATCACAAGCACTTCAACAACCTTTATAATATCTAGACGTGCTGACTGGTTCCAAGCAAGTATGATGATTTTGAAATAGGAATGACTTCTAAAGGTGATTCAGGTAATGTTTCTCATGAATGTGAATTCAATCATTGTACAATTAGTGAACCTAATTGTTTTGAAGAAGATGCTAATTGTGATGAATGGAAGGATGCAATGCAAAAGGAATATGATGCACTTATTAAGAATGGAACTTGGAGGTTAGTGGATCCTCCTACAGGTGTCAAACCCATTGGTTGCAAATGGGTGTATAAGATCAAATATAAAGCAGATGGGTCACTTGATAAATACAAGGCAATACTTGTAGCAAAAGGTTATGCTCAGAAGGAAGGCGTTGACTACATAGAGACATTTTCTCCTATAGCAAAACGGGGCACAATTAGAACTCTGTTTTCTTTTGCAGCTCAGAATAGTTGGAACATACACCATATGGATGTTAAAATAGATTTTTTTGAATGGAAATTTGAAGGAGGATGTTTATATGTTTCAGCCTTAAGGTTTTCCTGTTAAAGGAAAAGAGCAAAAGGTATGCAAATTGGTTAAGGCTTTGTATGGACTGAAACAAGCATCTCGTGCATGGTATGAGAAGTCAACTGAACACCTTCTCAAGTTGAATTATAAGTTATTTGATATGGATGTTGCAACTCTTTTTTTAAGAAAACTGGAAAGTCAGTTGTATATTTGGTTGTGTATGTAGATGATTTGATGATCATATGAAATAATGATGACTATATAGTGTCCGTTACAAGAAAATTATTGAAAGTTTTTGACATGACATATTTGGGTTTATTAGATTATTATTTAGGGATTGAAGTTGATCATAAACCCAAATATATTTTCATTTCTCAGAAAAAGTATATTGGACAGCTATTAGACATATTCGGGATACATGATTGTAATCTTGTCACTATTCCTATGGAGCAGAATTTGAAGCTTACTTCCACTGAAGGAAGTATGTTTGAAGATCCAACAAAGTACATGCAACTTGTTGGACATTTGAATTTTCTAACTACTGCTTGACTTGACATAGATTTTGTTTTAGGTATACTTTCCAGGTTCATGCATAAGCCATGTGAAGGTCATTGGAATGCAGTAAAGTGAGTGCTCAAGTATTTGAAAGGTGCTCAAACATATGGCATAAAATATTCAAAAGTTGTAGATTTCCATCTCACTGGCTATTCATATTTTGATTTTGATGGAGATAAGGAGAATGGAGTCTCTACTTCTAGTTATTTGATGAGTCTTAGATCAACAACCATCAGTTGGAGATCATGCAAGAAATATTTTCCTCTTGATTCTACCATTGAAGTATAATATGTTGCAATAGCTGAAACTACAAAAGAAATCATTTGGCTTCATAAAATACTTGAAGACTTGTAGGAGAAACAAAAGGCTTCAACTCCACTACTCGTCAACAACTCTTTTGCAATTCAGTCGGCTAAGAATTCCAAGTTTCATGATCGGAGCAAGCATATTAACACCAAATATCACTTGATTCGACATTATGTAGAGGTCAAAGTTATTCATTTGACACATTTTCCTACTTCAGAGCAGATCACAGACATATTTACAAAGCCAATGGGACGTGAAAAGTTTGAAATGTTCAGAATGTTACTCGGCATGTCAAATGTCCCTTCGAATTAAGGGGAGGAATGTTAACTAATCCTTCAAGATTGTTATTATATAATATGTAATTATTTTTACATTCTATTTTTACGATTAATAAGTTAATGAGACACAACTGTCTCGTACCTAGATTTCACATGTATAAATAAGTAATTTTATCATTAATACAATGCTCTTTCATTGTGGAGTTTATTTAGACTTGTAAATTTAAAGGCTTATATATGATTCCAAATGATATGATTCCAAATGGGAAAGCGAAATATAATATAAAAAAGCATGAAGGGATAAGATTTAAGGTTGTTCATTTCACCTTATTACTCTCCATCTAGTCTATATAGTATGTGCAATATTATAAGTGAAATGAAGTCTTTATATGAGTTTATTATTGTTTTTTGTTTTGGTCTAATTCAATGTATTTTTCACCATCTTTATCCTCAACCAATGTGTGTATTTTAAGAGTGCAATATAGTAAAAAAAATTGATTTTTGGGAAAATACTTTAAAATAAAGAACATTTTTATATGATTTAAATATTTAATATTTTTTTTTTTTTATTCCAAACCTATATTATTATTTCATGGTATACATAGCAACATATTATATCACATATGGAATTATAGTCCCCAATTCTTTCATTTTACGGTATACATAGCAACATAGTATATCACATATGGAATTATAGTCCTCAATTTTTAAGTGGAAAAGAGAAATAAGTGATCCATAGAGTGTAATCTTTATCAAAAAAAAAATTGAATATAATTGTATGCTAATTTTGAAAGGAATGAATAAAATTTGAGTTATAAAAAATAGAATAGTAATTTAGAAAAGATAAAAATAAGGTAATATGAAAAGAAAATAGAGATGAGGTAATTTTTTAATTATTCAATTTTTGAATTCAATTAATTTTGTCTTTATGATTATATAGTTTTTGATTAATATTTCTACATATTTTAATGTTATTTAATTATATAATAATAATGAATTAATAAAAAGTTTCAAGTCTTTGTTATTAAAGCACTTTTGCTATTAAGAGGTTTTGGGTTTAATTTTGTCAACACTCTTGGGGTTAAGCTCTGTGGTTGAGACGATAGGAAGTGATCCCTTTGGGTGGATCTTCCTGGTACAAATATTATGTGGATGTAAGTGGTCCATGAACCACATATATATGTATATAAACAACAAAATATCTATAAATCACAGTACTAATATTGAAATGATATCCAAAAATCATATCATGAATATTGAATGGGAAGTGGTAAGTACTCTTCAATATACATGGCATTATATCTTGACAAGGCTTCAATAAGGCTTCTAATTTATTCTCACACACACACAGATATAAACATTAGACATTGTGGATGTGTGTATGAAGATGATGGCTCCAAAATTGGTAATGGGTTATCATGAATGCACACGACAGGAGTGCATGTGTGTTCCTAGCTGAGAGGTTTCAATTCCCTTGATATCTAAACATTTTTAGAGTGAAAAACTTGAAAAAATGTTTGCACCTCAAGATATTTAATCCCTTTCCATGATTCATAAATATGTGGTTAAAATTAGTATATTTATATATATATATATATATATATTTATATTATATATATATATAATAATATATATATATATATAATATATATATATATTATTATATATATATAATATATATATATAATTTATGTGTTTCATCGACTCAGAGATTGATGACAACCATGTCCACGAAATACTTGTACCAGACAGATCCACCCAAAGGGATCACTTTCTACCAAGTCAACCACAAAGCCTATCCCTAAGAATGTTAAGAGAATTAAACCTGTGAGCACTCAATAGAAAATGTGCTTAAACAATAGGGACTTGACCAATTGAGCTAACCCTCATGGCTTAATTGCTTTCTATAATATATTAGTTGATATTAAAATATTTTACTTAATATGGAAATTGAAATATTTTACTTATGGACTACATTGTTTATATTAAAATGTTATATATATTTTTAATTTATTGATACATTTTCAAATACACATTAATATTACTTGATATTATATAGGGCTCTATGCATGAATCTCAGTTACACTTTTTGGCAAGTAAATGTGTGTTGTGGGTGAAAAAAATAGCTCAATCAAACCTTTTTAAGCACTTGATCGAGCAAAATTTGAGCCCTTGATCGAGATATTTGAGGGCTTAAAGATTGCTCGAGCAAGCATTAAAATATTCATCGATTGAGCTAATTTATCCATCAAGAAATGGGCTTGATGGAGCCATTGTTTTGAAATTTCCTGACAACATATTGATGAGTATAATGTATTAGCAGCTATCTAAAAAATTAGTGTAATAAATTAAAAGGTTATACTTTGAACAAAAGTATTATTAGCCATAATCATGTAATACTTTTCATTAGGATTATTATGTAATATTATGAACCATGCTTATTTAGTTGATTGTGAGGCATTATATTAATTTTGGTTAAAGGAAGACTATTGCACTAAAAAATAATATATTAAATTAAATTAACTTAAAACATGGAGAGCTCACTTTGATTTTTTCCTTTATTTTTCTTTAAATATATCCTAAATATATGCATAATTGGAAGTCATGCTGTCCATAGAAAACCCAAAGTCAAAGTTTATAAGTTTTGGACAAGAAAAAGGCATTGATCCATGAATTGGGAATTACACGTTTATATCTTTACCATCAATATTATTATGATTAACATATCCATAACCATATCAATCAAATATTTGAACCTTAGTTTAACCATGTCAAGAGCTCGATCAAGGGTTTATTAAACCCTCCATCAAGCTATTTAAATTTTTTACTTTAAGCACTCGATTTACATATTAAGTTCTTGATCGCGCTGTTGAGGGCCTAAAAAGTAGATTTTTAGCTCCCCTTCTGTAGATTCATTTGCAATACCATTTTGTATACTAGTGGACTTAAGGCAGTGTTTATCCTTAGGTGGTGGAGTTATGTGGATTCGTGAATGAATCCTCTATCCAATGGCACATAAGTTTGAGATTTTTGAATTCATATAATATTTTCCATCTAATTTCTTTTATACATTATGCTTGATTTTTTTTAGACAATTTCAAAGGGTTTGAATGAAAAATCAATAACATAAAATATACAAAACTAAAAAAAATTCAAAAAATACCAACACCTTCATTTACGAGTCTTATTCAAAAGGGCAATCTTGGTTTTTGAAATTATTTAAAATGTAGAAAAAAAATTACGTGAAAAATGCAAATTCAAATATTAATTGGTCAACTTCGAAAATTAATAAAAAAATATAATTTTGGATAAAAAATAAAGTTTTAATATACACAACTTAGTTCTCCCTGTGTGGATCATATATATATGTTAAAAATTATATATTTTAGGCTAAGTTATTGAATGTGCACACACATACTTGTTAAGATGTGGGAAAATTTACAAGGATAAGCATTTCATTTATTGGAAAATTGATAGAGTATATGTCACTAATATGTTTTGCAAAAAATATCATTATGACAACAACATAATTCACCAACAATTTTCTTTTTACTTCGAATCAAAAGTCATAACGCTTATATGAATATTGAGGGCTTCAATTCGATAAAAGAGTAAAATTTTGAACTTTTATCACCACATTTGACCCAAAAAATGTAACCCATCTTCATGCATTCACCCATAGTGAAATATTTTATTTATGATCCAAATTGAACATTTTTTTTTTTTGTAGGCTGGGGTGGGACTCTCTGATTTACATGTCCATTAAGTACCCCTTAACTGGGGAAGGGTAGCCCAAGATTTGAACCCAAGACTTCCGGTTCGGTGAGACTTCATTTCCACGGCCATTGCCGCTTGAGCTACCCCATGTGGACGATCCAAATTGAACATTTTTATTACTAATAATTTTTTTTTAAATACTATATATCAATTTTGAATTAATAATTGAATGAATTACACAATGCACTTTTTAGAAAATCACCGAATTATTTTACTTTTAATTACTTATTTTTTTGGGCATTGAAACATATATATACTCTTTCTCCATATCAAGTTCATATTGAAATATATTAGTTAATATGGATATTCAAGTAATTTATTTAAGCCTTTGAAATATTTCCAAATATTAATTTTTTGAAATATTTATAAAGTAAATATAAAAGTGAAAGTAAAATATTTTTAACACATCTCCTTCATACTGGGTTGTACTGTTAATAATGAACTTAGTGAGTAGAGTGAGGGTGATGCAAGAGCTTCTAACCTCCAAGTCAAAACTCTTTTTTATTAGACCTAGAGGTTTCATTTACCAAGGGTGTTGGTTCCCTAAATTGGATTTAATTATTTAGCTTAAATGTATTTTCCTATGTTTTTAGGAGAATTGTATATAAATTATTAGATTGAGGAACATTGTAATCACATCTACCCTTTAGGAGAGTTCTCCAGAATATTTCAGAGAGTCAGAGAGGTTTTAGGGTTAGTAAGATCTCTTTAAAGGTATGTGGATCTAGACGACCTAGAAATAGGAATTTGTTGAATAATTAGTGGATCTAAACCAAATTATGGTTTCAAAATACGTTGTGTAAACATATAGTCAAGAACATGTATTGTAGGTAGAAGTGTGGGGAAAGGAGAGTTGAGAGTATATGAGGGAGGCAAAGTGGGCCAAAAGTGATGAAAGGGGGTAAATTGTTGTAAATCAGGCCTAAGAGGGCAGAAAGGTCTTTGTAAATATTTTTATATAATATGGGGAAACACTTTGTTCAAAATGTTTGGAACCTGTGTGTGCTAATCCTTTGTTTAACATTATATGGAATTTCATTTTTTTGTTAAGCACAAGCGTGTTTTTGGCTTGTAGTAGATAAGCTTAGGAGGGAGGGCATTTTGAGAACGCATGTTAGAATCAATGCAAAGGAAGTCAGAACCCCTTTGAAATGGGGACAAACCATTTCGTTATTGTCTAAATGATAAGGATTGTAATCATTGATCAACAATGTGATTAATGATCCAAAGGAAAATAAAGATTGGAGAGGAGCATAAGCCTATGACATAGATGTTGTAGAGGCAATAAATGTATGACAAAGCCATATTTAGAATAGCTCATAGGCGTAGTGAAAGCATGGAGATTCAAATATTGTGAAGGATCAGAGGAGGAGCACAAGTATATATTAATTTTTGTGTAAGTCTATTAATAGCAGAAGCTAAGCATGAAGTATAAGAGAAAGGGGCAAAGAATTAGTTCTTTTAGTCTTTTTGCGAGAGTACATCACTTAATAGAGGTCAAGGACAACAATTGAAAAAAAGGAATCCACGACCTGGAAGGTCAAAGGAGTGGAGAAAGTCAAAGGTTTGGGTGACGTGTCCCACAAGACTTTCCCCACACAAGCAAAGAATTAGTATGCGAAGAGAATGTCAGAATGAGAAAGCATCAGGTTAACATGTAGCATTGGTGACTTGGAATTAGTTGAGGAGAAGTGGACCAAACACAACAAAAAGCAAGAAATGACACGACCAAGAAGAAATTCCCTGAAAATTAATTCCTTGCACACAATTGGAAAGTGTCAGGATAATGTAGGTTGGGATGATGTGGATTTTTGGTGATGTGGAACAGATCGGGGTGATGTGGAGTCCTTTCATTGGTGGGAAGAATGAAAAGTAGCGCATGAAGGAGTGTTGACTCTTCTTGGAGGTAAAAGGGTATGCATACTTCAATAAAGGGTCAAGGTCCACTTTAACAAAGATTTAAATCAATAAATAACAAGAAATTTCACTTCTCAAAGTCAATATCATAGAAGAGGAAGCCTTTGCGCAAAGTTTGGAAGAGTTGGTTTGACACGGATCTGGGGTGAGGTGTAAATTTGATCACGCAAAACGAAGGGAACAAACTAACCAATAAAAATATAGAGAGTGTGGCCCTAGATTTTCAAATAGTGTTGTGTTATCTCGATAGATAAAAGTTGTGCACCAAGGTTAAAAGGGTTGGACCTAGGTCTTGATGTTTGGTCATATCACGTAGAGCGAGAGGAAGGCATATAAGTGTTGAGGGTTGGTATATTATAAAATAAGAACATTGGAAACTATCACAAAGGATGTTAATATAAAGGTAAGGCACCTACATTAATAATTTTCCCCGTGCACTTGTTATTTTGAAGAAGTTGAGGCCACAATGGTTTTTCCTATGTTTGGGGCCCACACGTATTATATGGAAAGAACTTGAATTAGATGGTTATTGTATTACCCTTTCAACTCCTCCCACTTAATTTTAAATGTGGCTTTAAAAAGTGATTTATCTCCCTAATTTGGGGCTTAAGGAAATTCCTTTTTGACCATAAAGGTTGCCATTGTAGATTTAAAGTTTGTCATAATTGGCACAACCAATTTTAGCTTGGAATCATTTGGTATTAGAGCTAGAAAGATCTTTAATTTTAAGGCCTTCAGTGAGGAAATAAAAATATCTTTGAAGAAACAAAGGTTGCAGAAAAGAAAGTTTGGACATTGTTTTAATTTTTTCACTGAAGTAGAGGATAAATGATTGCGGAAAGAACATTGATGTTCTTTAAGGTGAAAAGTATGTCTCAAATTTATTTTTTGGATTCGAGGATATTTTTTCGGGAGGATAGAATTTGAATAGGATTTTGATTTTTCCTATGAAGTTGGTTTTGGAAGGAATTTGCAGAGAATGGAGCAGGTTTAAATTCTCTTAAAATGGGAAAATTTATACAAAGGAATGCATGAGGAAAAGGTAGAGGAGATGAGTATAGGACTATCAAAATAATAAGGTCTTGAAGAAGATCTTGACAAGTATTTATTTTTGTATGTTGACACTAGTCATAAGTATTTTTGTTTGCAGGTAGAAACCATACAAGTAACATTGTGACAAAAGATGAAGGAGAAATTATGATAGAACCCCAATAGCAAGATGAGATTGTTAAAGTGAGAAAAGTAAAATAATATGAGAGAGGTGAGAAGATGAAATTGTAGAAGCCTACAACTTTAAGTTGAGGAGAAGACGTGCTCTAGAAGGAAGAAGAAGAGGTTCTGCTGTGAAGAATTGGAAGGGGGAAACATCCAACAACTGAGGTTGGGTAGAAGTTGCTAAATGTAGTTCCAAAACAAAAAGTATGGTCAGAGTTGTTGAGAGAAAGAGAAGAGAAGGATATCTAGAGGAGAACTTGGCACTATGGCAAGTGGAATACTTGTTACAAAGAAGAAGAAGGCTTATTGCAACTCACAAATGAGCAAGGAGAGTTCACAAGAAGAAAAGTTAAAGATGACTATTGATGGTCATGTGATGGGTTTAGAGGAAATTCACAGTCAAAGAGGAAAGAATGCCGACGAAACTGGCATAAAGGGGATGAGTGATGAGGAATTCAAGAAGGAGATGGTTGAGTTAAGGGAAAAACTTAATCATGTGAAGTATTTGATGAAGGAAATCTAGGAAGATCAAAGGTATGGTTAGACAATGAAGAAGAAGAAGGTAAGATGGTCTCCTCTGTGAAAAGAATTGAGGCAAAGAATGCATGAAAAAGTGAAAGAAGAACTCAAAGCAACTGAGTACAATTAAATAATTTATGGACAAGGCTCGTACATTGATGAATAAGAAGTTGTAGATGTGGATAAGATATTTATTAACAGTCTAATGAACAATTGGATTAGTTGAGATCAACATGAGGATGTGCTAACATAGGCATTAAACGAGGATAATGAGCCTTATGTTTCTAAAACTAATTAGTTTTGTATGATTGTAGGTAAATAAAATCACTCAATTGACATGATTATACAGATTTATGATGAAATGAAGATACTAGAGGAGGTGGATCAGATTGAGGAATATTTTCTTAAGCATGTGTTTGCAGATGTTAGAGATGGACAATTATTAGAAGTTTCCATGAAATATGATGATGGTGCAAAATTTCTTCAAGAAGATAATGTTATGGAAGTTGGAGTAGGGAAAAACAATCCCATGAGAAAGAAATCAAAGTTGAATAATGATTAGGGAAATGTTAGTGATCTCGTAGAAGAGCTCAAATTTTTAGTGGATTGGTTGGACAATCCAAATCCAAGTGGTGAATAAGTGAAAACATGAAAAATTTGGAAGTTTGAAGGAAGATGAAGTGAAGGTGCAACAAAAATGAATGAGGAATACTAGTAGAAAATTTCAAGAGGAAAATAATAGATATTTGTAGAGTATGTACCAAGCAAAGGACAAGTTGGACATACATATTGAGGAAATGAGGAATTTGATGATGAAGGTGTCTCATAGGAGGCATATTGTAAAAGGAAGGAATGATAGCAATGGATTAGATATGGCAGAACAACTCTTCATAAACAAAGAAGGAGGAGAAATGCAACATAAAGTTTGGAAGCCTAGAAGAATGAAGAAAATCACAGGAGAACAACAATAAGATGACAAAAACAAATGATCGGATACAACATAAAGTCTAGGATCTAGGAGGATTTTCATTAGTATATGAAGGCACATGGTGAGGAGACCAAGAATTTTTTTCACCTTGGGAATATTATGTAGGGGCATCTAACCTCCATGTCAAAACTCTTTTTTACTAGACCTACGGGTTTCATTTACCAAGGGAGTTGGTTCCCTAAATTGGATTTAATTATTTAGTTTAAATAAATTTTCCTATGGTTTTTGGAGAATTGTATATAAGCAATGAGAATGAGGAATATTGTAATCATATCTACTCTTTAGGAGATATCATGAGAATATTTGAGAGGGTGTTTGGCGGAAACATTTCTCTTGTAGATAAGAGTGATCTCCATAGGTTCAGAAACCAAAAACTAGAACAAAAAAATCAAACATATAAAAACATTCCCTAAATTACCATAAAATCATAGATGTAAGATTGGATGAATAGTTCATATGTTTTTCGAAATGCTTGTACTCTCTGTTGTTTGTTGTATATTTCAATCTAGTTCTCAATGCTTAAAGAAAATATCTTCAAAGACATAAACATACAAATTATCAAAGCATGTGACCCATAAATAATTTAACATAATATATAAAAGTGATCAAGGAATCTCGTAACAATCACAATAAAAATGAATGTGGGAAAGAAACATGCATTTGTATTATATGGAAAAGGAGAGAGTTACAACCAAAGGCTTGATGTTGATAGCTACCTACCAATATTCTTCAATTCCAAACTTGCATTCAAAAGCCTTCAATGGATACTTCAATAGAGTATAAGTATAGTTTCAAGAGTAAAAATTCCAACCCCTTTTCCTTTGAGTGCTTTGTATTTGTAGGCCAAGGATGGAATTTTGAAATCCACTTAGGTAGGAGTTAGATCCACAATGGAGGGAATGGGATCCATTATGGTAGGGATGAGATCCATTATAGTAGGAGTTCAAGCCCATATCCTCACTGCTTGGAAAGTTACCTTTACAAGGCTTCTAGAATGGAAACTTCATAACCTTTTTATTTTTTAGCCATGTTAGAAAACTATTACACTTTTAATGAAGGAAAACAACGGTGAAATTGTTACTCATTTACTATGCAAGGTGAAATGTCATGTGCATGTCATAGGTTGAAAAAATAACCCCTGAGACGATCTTCAAAAATACGGTTTGAATGTAACATAAGATTCTTAGACTTCATGGAGAGGTATTTCTTCCATCTTTCTTGAGGATTGATGACAATAGTTCTTAGGATGGAAAAAGATCTGGATTGGAATTATTTGCATGGATGTGACAAATTGATGTATAATAGATTGCACCTTAAAGTGTAAAGTCAAAAAGGGTAGAATGATTAAGTGATTTATCATGCTAAGGTCAGAATTAATGAACAACTAGTTGGAAACCCGCAAGTCAACAATCAAGATATTATAGTACAATATCATCATATGATCATCTCCATAGTAAGAATTCCCATACCAAGAATACAAATAAACTCTAAGAATAAGTATGGAAATGTATAAAGATCCATGTTAATAAAATGAATTCATGAAGTCATATCCACCATCATACATCGTGCATCCATACTTGAAAAACTTAGTATCAAAATAACCACCAGATACATCATGGATCTATGTCATAGTCATGAATACTAAAAAATACATGCAACTTGGATAATCAAACAAAATATAGGGTCTTCATCTCTATCCATCCGTAGTACAAATCTAACCATGTGAATAGATGTCTTGAAGTCGAACATAGAAAAAACCATATGATTACTGATTAATGATGAAAATCATTAACAGATGCGAGAGGAACTGCCAATAATGCCAATGTCCCTCAAGGTACTCTAGTACAATCTGTGGGGTGTGAATAAATGATATGAAGTTGAACACCCATATAATAATTCAATCAAAGGCCAATGATGTAATCCTATCATTGAAAGCGAGGAAACTTGTTATTGAGGCATGAAAGCTCTAACGACAATGAAAGAGGTTTCTAGACCAACTTCCTAGATGATGTGATGGAGTCGATAGGAAGTGATTTTTCGTAGGAGGGTCTACGACATGAAACATGTATCAAGATTTGAAGTACACAAGAGAAGTTATTCAAGACTAACTCAGGAATGGATGACGCAATAGAAGGCTTTAAAGACACCAAAATAGTTTAACTGAGGTTGAAATTCTCTTGAACATATTGATGACACTACAATGACTTGGAAACATTTGAATCAAATTAGGATTAGAGAAAAATATCAAGAATTTGAATGAGGTATGACCAATATAGTTACAAATGGATTTTCCAATCTTGACACAGAAAGTGATTGAGTGGCATTTTTAAGAGTGACTTATTTCCTTTTCAAAAACATAATTTACACATCACTTTCCCAATTTCCCCCACCCTTTCTAAAAAGTACCTCTTTATTTTTACACAAGCTTGAGGAGGATAACATATGATTGAAATATAAGCACATCCTTCAGATGAGTCCTTCAGAGTATTTTTAACGAACCCTAGGAAGGAGTTGTTCGGTCTCATCATGATGGACGAGTCTTACATTGTTTACATTTTATGAGTCTAATGAAGGGTAACTTGAATTACTTTTCACATTTAGATTGTTTGAAAAAAGAAATTAAAAAAAAAACTCCATAAAGTTATTTTTCATAAATTTATTCTCCTACCTACTGGTAGAAATTATTTCAAATACTTTATTGAGTGTGAAATGAAACAAGTTCACTTAGCAAACTTTTCATGTTTAGAGAGTCTAAAAAGACCTCAAAGAGAACTCCACAAAGTTCTAGGAAGAAGTAACATGTCTCAAAAGAACTTTCCCTAGAGGTTAAGTCATTGCGCACCATTGGAAAGCATCAGATGATGTAGGCTAGGATGACATGGAGGTTTGGTGATGTGGAATAGGTCGGGGTGATGTGGAGTCCTTTTGTTGGTGAAAATACTGGAAAGCATCCCATGAAGGAGTGTTGACTCTTCCCAGAGGTAAATGGGTGTGCATGCTTGAATAAAGGGTTGAGGTCCACATTGATAGATATTTGAAGTGAAAAATAATGGGAAATTCCACTTCTTAGATTCCATTTCCTGGAAGAGGAAGCCTTTGTTCAAAGTTTGGAAGAGTGGGGGTGATGCAGATTCAAGGTGACATGTAAAGCCAATCACAAGAAAGGAGGGGAGCGAACTACCTAATAAAAACATAGAGAGAGTGGGTCGTGGATTGTCGAATAACTGTTGAGTTGTCTTGATGGCTAAGAGTTGTACACCAATTTTAAAAGTGTTGGACCCAGGTCTTGAGGCTTGGTCATATCACGTAGAGTAGGAGGAAATAATATAAGTGTCGAGGGATATTATATTATAAAAGAAGAACATTGGCGAGTATCACAAAGGAGAAAAATATAAAGGTAAGGGGCTTAAATTAATAATTTTACCTATGCGCATGTTATATTGAAGAAGTGGAGGCCACAATGGTTCTTCCTATTTCTAGGGCCCATTCATAGTATATGGAAATAACTTGGATTTGGTCATTTTTTCATTACCCTTGTGACTCCTCCCACTTAATTTTAAACATGGATTTAAAAAGGGATTTATCACCTTTTTGACCACAGAGGTTAGCACTATGGGTTTACAGGATGACATAATTGGAACAACTAGGTTTACCTCAACATTAGAGGGTGAAATTATGTTTTTTATTGTAAGCAAGCAGGGGACTTTATATTAGCAAAAATGATTTGCATATGTTATAGGCATGACATTTTTGAAGGACATAGGGCCATAGTGATTTTGATAGTAGTAGAGTTGGGACCATCTTCCCACCAAGGGGAAACTAGATGATCCCTTAATTAAAGCATATATATGAAAATACTTAATTCATGCACAATACAAGAGATAATTTTTGCACAAATTGTTAGCAAAGTTACAAAAATTATTGTGATTGTCTACATGAGTGCTAGTCATAGAATCATGAAGAGAAAGAGTGAGAAAAACACTATTGATTGGTTAAACGACATATTTTCCTTTGGAGATTGAGAAGACCTCTTGTTCCTTGTTGATGTTCATTTGAGAAACTACATATTTTGAATTCTCCTCCATAATGAGACAATCATACGAACTTGATTCCTATGGATCTTGTTTCCTTCATGGATTCCTCACCCACTTTGCTTTGGAGATGCATATATTCCACCATAAGAGAAGGGGAATGTGATGTTGGAGAGAAGGAATGGGTTCTAGAGCCATCTCGAGAGCTAGAGGAAGAAGGTGAAAGAGGGATAGGAGGAAAGGAAATGCTAAAGAATTTGGATAGTTGACGTAGAGATTGTCAAATGTTTCTAAATTGGGCATTGGCTTCCACCACCTTTTGTTTTCCGCCCTTTTCGGTTTGTTCCTGTTTCCATAGATGTCAAGCCAAAAAGTTTCTAATGACCCAATTCTTGTTTCTTATCTTCCTCTTCTCCTCGGCTTCCATCAATACCATTTTTTGATGAATATGCATGGGGATGTCAGGGTCAAAGGCCTCAATGTTTTCATCAGTCCATGGATTGCTAGAGGGATGTCTCAAGCCCTTGCCACCACCACTGTGCCTAAATCTTCCTCACTCATAAACTGTTGCTATAGGATTGAATATAAAGAGAGGGAATCCAACATGACTTAGAAGACTTTTGAGAGAGCAAATAGAATGACATAGATGCGCTAGGAAAGTACGGGGCATGGAATGAGACAACAAAGGACCTTTTAACCAAATAATTTTCCGGTGTTGAATGAGAGGTAGATGGATTGAATGGAGCATGAGAGCAAGGTACACAGAAATCACCAGGTGGATATTGAGTGAGGAATTTAGATATTTTGAGATGTTGTCTTAGCCATTGAGCTGAGGGCATTGAAGGCACATGGGTGCCACTTGTGTTGAACCTTCATGATGGTGATTAGCATTGATAGGATGTCACATTTGAATGCCACCTGCATGTGGGGGAGTGAGGGTGGAATTTTTGATATTTAATCATTATTTTAACTAAAACTAACCAAATATGAATTCATTTCTATTTTTTTATTATAGTGGACATTATTTTTTTATTATATATAATTTTAAAAATAACACGTCAATTTCACATTGAGCACAGAAGGAAGTGCACATCACCCTCATACTGGGTTGTAAAATGTGCATGTCATTACAAGAAAAGAGGACATTGATGAGAGTCAGAAAATTTCATCGTAAGCTCATTGGTGATAGTCAAAAGAGCCCTTGTCCCTAAAAACTGAACGTCACCAAAGGTGGCATCGCCAAACGTATAGGTGTTGTGGTGAGATTCAAGGTCCATCACCAATAATGATTTATAATGACAGATAGTGACCATCACCATTGAATATGAGAAATGGTGACGAACTTTAGTCTCTGTCACCAAAAGTATAGGTGTTGTGGTGAAATTCAAGGTTCATGACCATCACCATTGAATATGAGAAATGGTGACGAACCTTAGTCTCTGTCACCAAAAGTATAGGTGTTGTGGTGAAATTCAAAGTTCATAATAAATAATGATTGTAATGATAGATAGTGACTGTCATTAATTCATATGAACAACAATGATTTATTGTAATTGACCTTTCATGGTTGTCACTATTTATGCATATATATGGCAACGTTCATTGACCGTTGCCATTTCATATGAACAACAATGACTTATGGTGATGGACTTTTCATGGCCATCACTATTGATGCATATGTATGGTGGAGTTCGTTGACCGCCACCATTTCATATTTTGGTTATGGTCGAAAAATGTTGCCATAAGGTCATTGGTGTTGGTCAAAAGATCCTTCATCACTAAAAAATAATCATCACCATTCCATATGAATATCAGGGCACAATGGAATTGAACCACCAACCTCGTTCTTGTAATGCATGTGCTCTTACATTGAACTAGCACCCTTTAAAGAATTAGACTTTGAAAAATTAGACCTTGAAACTTTATAAATTGTAAATTCTACAATTTTCAATAAATTATAACAAAAATTAAAGCCTTGGAAAATCTTTTACTAAACAATAAAAATAACATTGAAGTTGTAGGTCCCTACTTAATGGTTATGGAAGTTATGAAAAGTGGGTGGAGGGAAAAATAGTTCCATATAAGATATTCAAAATGTTTAGTTGAATACTCGATTAGAAGTGAAACTTTGAAGATGTTTATAACCTATAAATGAACTATAATTATCAAAACTAAAATCTGCAATTACACAGAAGATTGATTTCTCACCTTGTGAATCATGTAAATTTGTTGTGACAACTTACAGATATGCCTCTAAAAGGTTGATTTGCATGCCAAAAAGTAAAAATTTGTGAGTATATATGATGCAATTATGAAAAAGAGCCTCCTAGTGGCATGTCACTACTTATTTGTATATATGAATTGTGTGCATATAGTTTTTAGTTTATTTGGTTGAAATGATATTTGTGAAGATGAAATTATTTGAAATAAAAGGGCATAGTAGCCCTCTACCAAGGATTCCTCAAAACCATGAACTTTATATTCTCACGAGCACATTTGTTGGATATATATACTCAAATGAAAGACCATTGTTCTTTGGATTCAAGGTGTTTTCTACCTATTGAATTCATCTGGATCCTCAATAGTATGTATTACCCTTTATTTTAAGGCATAGTATCCCTACAAATATGATTCCTCACAACCCCGGAACTCTTTGCTCTCACAAGCACATTTGTCAGATATATATACTCAAGACAAAGACCATCATTCTTTGGATTCAAAGTGTTTACCTCTAGTTAAATGCCCATAGTTGAACGCCTTTGGATTCCTAATAGTGATGCATTAGGTTGTTATAACTCCATGACACTGCAGGGGTTTGTGGAGGAATTGAATGAATGTTTCCTCTCAATCCTTATGACAACGAATTATGACATGGATCAAACATTTTCGTATATATCAAAAGTTTTTCCACATATTGGGCAACTCTCAGAAATCTATTCACACGAGATCCAAGGTGCTACAGTTCTCGGTCTTAAATTTACTACATCACAAATTTTGCATAGGTACTTGTCATGTCTGCACTATCCTTTAGAATCTTCCCCATGAATGTATGTGGTGTTGAGACTAAAACGTATGGGGTGTTCAGACCAATATGTATATAATCTGGAGTTGGAGGTTGTATGCTTCTACATAAACATGAATACCTTTATGATTATTATTTATCTATGTATCAGAGTTAGACTTATTATTGAATTTTCATAGGACATCCCTATGGGGTTTCATTCTAAATTACTAATGTGTTATATTCTCAATAACTCTCTTCTATGCGGATGATAGCCATGTCCATTTAGGTTATATCAAATAGTTCATATTAACTGAACCATGTTGCAACTCTTGAAGAGTAGACACTGTATATTTAAGTCATTTTTTGTTAAAAAAAACTTTGGAATATTTATTAACGCATTATGACCCTATTTAAGTAATTTGTCCACCATAATATAATCTTGAAGGTCCACTCAATGAGTTTAGTTGGTTATTGCATTTGCATAGGAAATCCCTATGGGGTTTCATTCTAAATTAATAACGCACTACATTCTCAATAACTCTATCCTATGTGGATGATATTTGTGCCCATTTAAGTTATATCAAGTAATTTAGATTAACAAAACCATGTTGTAAGCATTGAAGAGTAGACACCACATATTTAAGTCAAGTTTTGTTCAACATAACTATGGAATATTGATTAACGCAGTATGAACTCGTTTAAGTAATTTTTCCACCATAATATAAGTTTGAAGGTCCACTCAATGAGTTTGGTTGGGTTTTGAAAATTAGCAATATATTTTCTAGGGATTGATATATTATCAACCTTTTCAAGTCTTCATTTATAAATTGCAACAACCAATCCTTGTTGAATTTGATTGTAGATCAAAGGTTAATGAGGTTCACTTAAGGTGAGCAAACCAAGATTCACCATCCCCGTTCCCCCTAAATAAGACAATAAAGAACCACATGACTAGAGCACCTCATAGTAAATGCCTTCATAGTGGGAAGGAAAGGCCCAAGAAGTTATGGCCATTCTAGCATGGAGGATGTCCTCCTAGCATTTCAGACAGCTAAAATAGGACCCATATGCATTCACATGTCAACTTTTGATCATAGGGAAAAATAAATGATTAGCCACATTACACTAAAGTCTCATTTTCCACTGAAGTAATTCACACCTCATCCTTGTTTTAAGTTCACAAATGGAAGATGAGGGAACATATTGAACATCAACTACATGCAGTTGCTCCCAACTTTATATGTATTTGAGATGAAACATACATTTTTATTATGCCACACTTCCTCATCTAACTGTCCATGATTATTTTGTTACAAATGGTAATGAAAATGGTGCCTTATTATATATCCTATAAAAGGAACAATAATACATTCATAATATCAAAATCCACATAAATTTCTATTGATTAAGGGTAATTATATCATATTTAAAAGCTAGGATTAATGTGGCCTTAGTTAATTGTATTGAGTAGACAAAGTTTTTCTTTAGGCATTATTAAGCCTAATGAAATCCAACCCAGTACTTGGTGTTTAGGTACATAACAATTGGGTTCAACCTTAGTCCTGTCATGTTCACCCTATTCTAGGTGAAATAAAGTTAATCAACATAATCAAAAGCATCGATATGTTAATGAGCACTAGTTTGTAACCAGTTCTACCTTTCTTGTATGGAGTATAATCACATTTTACTATATGTAAACAATGATACCAGCACTTCCTTTGACATAACAAGGAATTTTTTCTATTTATCAAGCATACTAAAGCAACTAACCAATCATGCAAAATGAGTAACAATCTTTAGTTAGTGTGAAGCATTATCTCAAAATATTTGAAATGAGACCAAAAAATATAAACAAAATTCATATATACAAAGTATTTGTAAAATTGAAGACTTGGTTAGGATATAGATTTAGAAGCAATTCTATATTTACAATTATCACCACCATGCAGGAGAATCTTGATAAGGAGCTCTTATTTGGAATGAAAAATGGACTAGACCATCAATAGCCTGTCAACCCACTAAAAGAATAAAACATAGAAGCCTAGAACAAGATCCTATGTTCTGATATACACCTTGAGGTTCTGAAGTTTACTAATCCATATTTGGATTTCATGCAAATGGGAATATATCGAACCTTGAAAATTAGAAGTAGAGATATGCATCCTTAAGCTTTTAGACATTTAGGTTGTATCAAGCCTTGATTTAGTTAGAAGTGTTTGTGCCAACATATTATTGAATACAACCCCTAAAAGGAAAGATATTGTAGAAAGACAAATGAATATGAAAATCGTTTCAATTCTTAAGAGAATTATAAGTAACTTACAAGGGAATTGTGGATCAAGAAAAACTACTTGAAGTACTGATTCTAGGGCCACAAATTCCTTATGGTCATCGAACTAAAACACCAAGCAAGGAGATAATCTAAAATTATTTTTCAAACCAAAATATCCTCTCAAATTTTTGAAGCCTATTCAACACTATTCCATAAATTTGAATACCAAATATAATATGAAATCCTTCAAAAACAGATAAAATAAATTGTAAAAAATAGAACTTATTAACCAATTTAGGAATATATTTTGTGCCCTATTTCACTTTCATGTAACTATCTTAAACTTATCCTTGTTGATTTTATTTTACTTTCGATGTTTAAGTGTCTCAATGAATTTTGCAACTACAACCCTACTTCCCCATAAGAAGGTTTAGAGTATGAACTTAAAAACATTACATCTTAATTATGAGGAGATGCCCAAAGGCCCTATTATACTATGTAAAGCTATCTATTGTACTATTCTATAAATCATGAAAATAATAGGCCCTATCCCTTCTCAATAATGATTTCTTCAAAATTATAATTAGAGAAGTAAAGAAAACATACTAAAATTACTATTCAGCCCTTAGTTCCAAAGGAATCCTAGCCTATGTCAGGATAGGTCTCAAGTCCTAGTTGACTTCCCAAACAACATTTTAAGAATACACCTGATCCAAGATGCTTTTGCTTATAAATGTATGAAAAGAATCACATGTAAAATTGTCACTTACACAGAAATTTAATGTGCACACAGGGAAAGAAGAAGAAAACACATAAAGGCACAAAAGGAAGACACCAAGGCTTGATAATGGAGTTCTTCCAACTCAGACTATGTCTCCGGGCCTAGCTTGAACAATGGGGAGGCCTTTATATTAAATGGCATGAAAAGAAGAGAATTACAATCATCAGTTGCATAGCAAGAGGCTTATACCTCCATTCTGAAAGATGGCTATGAAATGGAGACCTCAGATGGAGAAGTGGGCAGCACCAATGTGTCCGTGGCAATGAGAGGGGCTGAAAACAGGTAAAACTTGTCCAAAACGGACAAAAAATTTACTATTAGTCACTTGAAAGCTCTTCTCCCATGAAAATCGTGCTGAAATTCCCCCTTTTTGCGCTCTTTCCAACTATCGGGCTTTATAGTGCCTTCTTCATGACAAAGGCCGCTAAAATCGGGGCTGTTTGGTCCAAAATAGAGGCCAATAGAGTAGAAGGATTGGTGGGCACAACCGACCCTTAGAAATAGTCTCTTATCGTTGTAGCGATAATGCTCTAAAACCTAGAGAAACACTAAAATCAAACCAAATCTTTAAGACCTAGACTTCAAGAAACATTAAATCGGGCATATTTCCTTATCGGGTCCGAGCCCGAGATTTCAATTGGCATATCGAGAGTGCAATAGTACTGTTAATCGGGGATGCTCGATCGCCGATCGCCGATCACTAATATCGACGTTGGCTGATTGCATTGGCATCCCACTCATAGAACGACCTGGTGTCCCAGTCTCCGATCACTGATAACGATCCTGTCGATCGCTTTATCGCTAATCACATTGCAAGTCAGCCCCCTACCTGCTCCGATATCACCGACATATCTTTATGGCCTTCGTCCGACCCGATATTTCGGCAATCGCTGATTGGGGTTCTGTTGCCTCTCTCTAAGTCCACCTCTCTGGATCCTCTGACTGTGGTTTTTCCTTTTAAGGCTAAATACCCATTTTTAAAGGAAAAAGCCACATTTTCCTAAGGAACAAAGAAACCTTCTTTTTGTGATAACTTCATCATCCAAACTCGGATTGAAGTACCGTTCATGCCATTGTAATCAGGATGACGAGATCAACGCTCCAGTCTTGTTTTGACTTCATTCTGATCACTTTGATTTTTGAGCTTTTGCATGCCATTGTATCTTAATATCCACCAGGATCAATTCTCCCCATTAAGGAGCTTTTGGACTTCCAAAAGATTTTCATTAGTCAATTTGCAAGTGAGGGAATTGTTCCCTCATTTTCTCTTTCTTCAGGCATTTGGCCTTACTGGGATGCATTCCCTTGAAACCAACTTGAAGGTATTCTACATCTCCTCACCGTGAAGTCTTGGTCCTTCTGTCAAGGATGATGTCTTCAGGCAACTCATTGAGATATTCTAGTACAAAATAATCAACTGTAGGAACTGTGCCCACCTCATTAGTGTCCATGATGAAATGTGGTTCATACAGCGTTAGATTCTCCACATGCACAATTGAGTACATCTGCATATATACCTGTAAGTCAAGACGAAAGGCATTGTTCCAAACCTTCTCAAAAATGGTGAATGGTCCATACTGGATTGGTCGCAGCTTCTTTCCTTCTCCCTTCATCCTGTCTTTGCTGATGTGGAACCACACTTTGTCGCCCACTTGGAATTGATGGTCGACTCGGTATTTATCATGTTGAGCCTTGTAACGGGCTTGATTTTTCTCCAACTACTCTTGCACTGCTTGGTGAATCATTTGGATTCGTTGAATGAACTATTGAGCTTTGTCCCTATCATTATGTCCACTAGAGCCATCTTCCCTTTCAAAGACCATATCGAAAGGGTCCTTTGGTAGGTAACCAAAACATGTCTTGAATGGTGAACGCTGCCTAGATGAATGCACTCCTTAGTTGTAGGAATGTTGTACATAGGGGAGATGCTCATCCCACAACTTGGGATGTTTCCCACAATAGCCTTGTAATAAGTGTACCACGGTACGGTTTACAACCTCTGTCTGTCCATCAGCCTGTGGGTGAAATGCCATGCTTCTTTTCAATTTGGTGTCCATCATCCTCCACAAGCTGGTCCAAAACTCTCCAAGAAAGTGAGAGTCCCGATCTGACAAAATTGATGTGGGTAATCCAAAGTGGACCCAAACATGCTAAAAGAAAAGAGAAGAAGTCTGCTCTACAGTAATCTGGTTTTTACAAGGCATAAGAATACACATCTTGCTAAACCATTCAACGATGACATACAAATAGTCGTGACTCTTCCTAGACAAAGGAAAACCTCCTACAAATTCCATTGACACACTTTCCCATGGACGACTCAGAATAGGGAGTGGTGTGTAGAGCTTGAGTTTTCCATTAGAGGGCTTTGAAACAGAACACATCACACAACCCTTTACATAGCGAGTCATAATGTTTTTCATATGAGGCCAAAAACAAAATCTTTGTACATGACATAAAGTCTTTTCGACACCAAAGTGTCCAAATATAAGAGAGGTGTGGGCCACTTGAATTACATATACTCTTTCCCTTGTGGGAATACACAATTTACCAAGGTGATACAACAATTTTCCCCGCAAGTGATTAAAATCATCATCGTTAGCATATTGTTCAACATAACTTTCAAAAGATAACAAAGCATTATGCAAAATAACAGAAGTAGAAATAGGAGGGTGAGATAGCATATCAGCCACTTTATTGCTGTAACTGGCCTTCTTATACTTTATTACCAAATGAAACTTTTGAAGAAAGCCCATCCACCTAAAATGACGAGATTGTTGCAACTTGGTTTGTGATTGAAGGTACTGCAAGGGCTGATGATCTATATGGATGATGGTTTCCTTGCCGATCAGGTAGTGTTTCCACTTTTTCACACTCTGCACCAAGGCATAAAGCTCCTTGTCATAAGTGGGATAGTTTATCATAGCTTGAGAAAACTTCTCAGAATGGTAACAAATTGGCTTCTTTTGCTGCATCAGTATAGCTCCCATGGCATAACCGCTCGCATTGCTTTCGATCTTGAATGGCTGTTGGAGATCGGGTAAGGATAAGATTGGCCCAGTGCTGATCTTTTCCTTCAATGTTTCAAAGGACTTCTGTTGTGTTCCTCCCCATTGGAAGACCTATTTCACACTTGTCAATTCGTGCAAAGGTGTTGCAATAACAGAAAAATTAGCAATAAATCTCCTCCAATACTGGACTACACCTAGAAAGCTACGGACCTTGGTTACACTAGTAGGCTTAGGCCAATTTACAATTGCTTCAACTTTAGAGGGATCAATTTTTAACTGAACATGACCAACAATATGACCTAGGTAACCCAAAGAGGTTTTCCTGAGCTCACACTTTGAAAATTTTACAAAGAGTTTTTATTTTTTTCAGTACATCAAGCACTTTCTTTACATGATACACATGATCAACCCAACTCTTAATCAAGACTAGTATATCATCTAAATACACAAGAACAAACTCATCAATGAAAGGCTGAAATATATCATTCATAACCCTCATAAAAGTGGCTGGAGAGTTGCAAAGTCTGAATGGCATCACCATCCATTCAAACATCCCCTGCTTGGTCTTGAAGGCAGTTTTCCACACGTCTTGCTCCACAATTCTGACCTGGTGATAGCCACTGCCAAATCCAACTTTGTGAAATAAACAACACTCTTTAATTGGTCTAATAAATCATCTATGTGTGGAAGGGGATAACGATTTTTCACCGTGATCTTGTTGAGCACGCGGTAATCCACGAACATCCTCAAGATGCCGTCTTTCTTTGGCACTAAAACAATCAGCGAACCACATGGAGGTGCTTAGCCTGATGATGCCTTGGTCTAGCAATTCCTGCACTACTCTCTTGATTTCCTCCATCTCAATAGCTGACATCTTGTACATGCCAATATTTGGCAGGGGGCATCATGCTGTAGATGGATTTCATGTTGGATTTCCCTCTCCGGAGGTCCCTTCAGTTCCTAAAACAACTCATCATAATTAGAAATCAATTCAGATAATTCCTGTTTATGCTCCCAATTGTAGCCCTGGAAAGCATCAATGAATTCTACCTCTTTTTCCCTTACAACCATAAGCATGCATCCTTTACTGGAATTCACCAGTCTTTTTATTTGCCCAACGCTTACAAGGTTGGCATTAATTTTATTTTGATGAGCCCTCACTATATAATCTACCCCATCCTTGGTAATTTGATATTTGTTATCATGACGGAAAAAGACTGCCTTTCTATCATATAGGTATGGGCTCCCTAACATCATGTCACATATATCCAATGGTATTACATCCAAATCTAGTTCATCTACGAGCTTAGAAGTGATCATAAATTTGACTTTACACTGCTAGGTTACATTTAGTTTTGCTTTATCATGTATCCATCCCAGCTGGTAAGGTTTCGGGTGTGGTTTTGTCTCTAAGCCGAGTTTCTTTACCAGGGATTCTACAAGTAAGTTTGCTTGGGACGCACTATCAAACAGAGTTTCAGCTTTGGTATGATTTACAACAAATTTGATATGAAAGAATTCGATTCTTTTTCAATCATTTGAAAGGGACTCATTTACAGAACTAGTGCTTTCATGCGATTCAGAATTAACATGAGGTGTAAGAGTACCTTTTGTTCCTACTGCTGTGTTTAGTTCTTCATCTCTCAAATCCGATCCAAGGTCTTGTTGCGCACTGCCACTGTCTTCTGCTTCCCTTTTCCTCCATACTTCTTTGGACGCTTTTCTGGGTGCTACTTCCAATCGTCGTCGTGGCCTTCCTTCTTGTAGTGATTGCAATAAGGCCACTCTCCTTCTTTGGCTGCTGTGATCTTCTTCTCCTTTCCATTCCAATTCACTTTGGATTTGTCATTGGGAGGTTTGAACGGTGGTTTTCTAGAATGATCATCTCTCTCATTTCTTCCCCTATTCTCAATATGAATTGCCTTCACACTAGCTACGTCAATAGTGGTTGGTTCAAACAACAACAATGAATGCCTAATATAGCTATGCAATGAGCCTATATACTTAGTCACAACTTTAGGTGTATCAAGTGATATACTCAGATTTAGTGCTTGCTTTCTAAATTCTCTGTAAAACTATGAACATCCTGTTCTTTGCCTTGCCTTAAATACTACCAATTCATCAAGGCTTTTTGCTTGTATTCTAATGGATTAAACTATTCCTTTAACGCAGAAGTGAAATTAGGCCATGAGGAAAAGAGGTTACCTACATTCTTATTGCTTTGCAATTTTCTCTCCCATCAAACGAGAGCGATATTGCTCAGCCGTAGAGAGGCCAGCTGGATCTTTGCCTCGTCCTCCATGATCTGTTGAATCTTGCAGTAGACCTCAATCTGCCTAATCCAATTATTAAGATTTTTCTATGTTACTTTCACCATTAAAATAGGAAGATCAAATTTAACATCTAATTTAAAGAAGGGTTTCTTAGATGCATCCTTTGAATTTCTACGATTTTGGTGGTGAGAGGAAGAAGAACCTTCACTCCCAGAAGGAGGAGGGGGTTCTTCTCCACCATTCCCGTGTGCTAAACCTTGTCCTTCTAGGTTCCTCTCTTCTGCTTTCTCCAGCCTTAAAACCAGATGATTGCTATTCTTTGCCATTGAATAGAAAGTCTTTCTGAAATTACGCTTCTCTTCAAGATGAGCTTCATCTTCGACCATGTTTCTTCTTCGAGGTGTATGCCCTGCCTTTGTATTGAAAGGTTCTAGTTCCCCTTTGCCTCTTTGAAGCCTATTTCTTGTTAGCATGCAAACATGTAATTCACATCTAAAAAGCCCTGCTTTGATACCACTTGATCCAGGATGCTTCGCTTATAGATGTATAAAAAGAATCACATGTAAAATTTCCGCTTACTTAGAAATTTAATGTGAACACAAGGAAAGAAGAATAAAACACATAAAGGCACAAAAATAAGACACCAAGGCTTGATAATGGAGTTCGTCCAACTCGGACTACGTCTCTGGGCCCAACTCGAACAATGGGGAGGCCTTTATATTAAATGGCATGAAAGGAAGAGAATTACAATCATCAGTTGCATAGCAAGAGGCTTATACCTCCATTCTGAAAGATGGCTATGAAATGGAGACCTCAGATGGAGAAGTGAGCAGCACCAATGCATCCATGGCAATGAGAGGAGCTGAAAATAGGTCAAATGTGTCCAAAACAGACAAAAAATGCGCTATCAGTCACCTGAAAGCTCTTCTCCCACGAAAAGCGTGCTGAAATTCCCCCCTTTTTGTGCTCTTTCCAAATATCGGGCTTTATAGTGCCTTCTTCATGAAAAACACTACTTAAATCAAGGCTGTTTGGTTCAAAATAGAGGCTAGTGGAGTAGAAGGATTGGAGGCCACAACTGACCCTTAAAAATAGTCTCTTATCATTATAGAGATAATGCTCTAAAACCTCGAGAACCACTAAAATCTGACCAAATATTTAAGTCCTGGACTTCAAGAAACATTAAATCGGGCATATTTCCTTATCGGGTTCGAGCCCGAGATCACAATTGACATATCGGGAGTGCAACAGTCCTGTTATTTGGGGATGGCCCACAATAACCTCATAATAAGTGTACCATGGTACAGTTTACAACCTCTGTCTGTCCATCAGTGTGCGGGTGAAATGTCGTGCTTCTTTTCAATTTGGTGTCCATCATCCTCCACAAGCTGGTCTAAAACTCTCCAAGAAAGAAAGAGCCCCGATCTGACACAATTGATGTGGGTAATCCAAAGTGGACCCAAACATGCTGAAAGAAAAGAGAAGTAGTTTTCTCTGTAGTAATCTGCTTTTTACAAGGCATAAGAATACACATCTTTCTAAATTGATCAACGACGACATACAAATAGTCGTGAATCTTCCTGGACAAAGGAAAATCTCCTACAAAGTCCATTGACACACTTTCCCATGGACGACTTGGAATAGGGAGTGGTGTATAGAGCCCAAGTTTTCTATTAGAGGGCATTGAACAGAACACATCACACAACCCTTTACATAGCGAGTCACAATGTTTTTCATATGAGGCCAAAAACAAAATCTTTGTACATGGCATAAAGTCTTTTCGACACCAAAGTGTCCAGACACAAGAGAGGTGTGGGCCTCTTGAATTACATGTACTCTTTCCCCTATGGGAATACACAATTTACCAAGGTGATACAACAATTTCCCCTTCAAGTGATAGTTGTCCACTTGTGAACCATGATTTATTTTTGCATAAACCTCCTTAAAATCATCATCATTAGCATATTGTTTAGCATAAATTTCAAAATATAACAAAGCATTATGCAAAATAACAGAAGCAGAAATAGGAGGGAAAGATAGCATATCGACCACTTTATTGCTAGTGGCCTTCTTATACTTTATTACCAGATGAAACTGTTGAAGAAAGCCCATCCACCTGAAATGACGAGATTGCTACAACTTGGTTTGTGACTAAAGGTATTGGAAGGGCTGATGATCTGTATGGATGATGGTCTCCTTGCCGATCAGGTAGTGTTTCCACTTTTTCACACTCTGCACAAAGGCATAAAGCTCCTTGTCATAAGTGGGATAGTTTATCACAGCTTGAGAAAACTTCTAAAAATGGTAACAAATTGGATTTTTTTGCTGCATCAGTATAGCTCCCATAGCATAACTGTTGGCATCGGTTTTGATCTCGAATGGCTATTGGAGATCAAGTAAGGCTAAGATTGGTGTGGTGTTGATCTTTTCCTTCAATGTTTCGAAGTACTTATGTTGTCTTCCTCCCCATTGGAAGACCTATTTCACACTTCTCAATGCGTGCAAAGGTGCCGCAATAATAGAGAAACTAGCAATAAATCTCCTCCAATACTGGACTGCACCTAGAAAGCTATGGACCTCAGTTACACTAGTAGCCTTAGGCCAATTTACAATTGCTTCAACTTTAGAGGGATCAATTTTTAATTGACCATGACCAATAATATGACCTAGGTAACCCAAAGAGGTTTTCCCGAACTCACACTTTGACAATTTTACAAAGGTTTTTTTTTTTTTGTTTGTTTTGTTTTTGTTTCAGTACATCAAGCACTTTCTTTACATGACACACATGATCAACCCAACTCTTACTAAAGACTAGTGTATCATCTAAATATACACGAACAAAATCATCAATGAAAGGCTGAAATATATCATTCATAACCCTCATAAAAGTGGTTGGAGCGTTGCAAAGTCCAAATGGCATCACCATCCATTCGAACAGCCCCTGCTTGGTCTTAAAGGCGGTTTTCCACACATCCTACTCCAAAATTATAACCTCACGATAGCCACTACAAAAATCCAACTTTGTGAAATAAACAACACTATTTAATTGGTCTAATAAATCATCTATGCATGGAAGGGGATAGCGATTTTTCACCATGATCTTGTTGAGCACGCGGTAATACGCGCACATCCTCCAGGTGTCATTTTTCTTTGGTACTAAAACAATCAGCGAACCACATGGAGAGGTGCTTGGCCTGATGACGCCTTGGTCCAACAATTCCAGCACTTGTCTCTTAATTTCCTCCATCTCAAGAGCCTACCCGACATCCTGTACATGCCAATATTTGGTAGGGGGGCATCATGCTGTAGATGGATTTCGTGTTGGATTTCCCTCTTCAGAGGTAATCCCTTCGGTTCCTAAAACATCTCATTGTAATTAGAAATCAATTCAGATAATTCTTGTTTATGCTCCCGATCGCAGCCATGCAAAGCATCAGCAAATTCTGCCTCTTTTTCCCTTACAACCATAAGCATGTATCCTTTACTAGAATTCACCAGTCTTTTCATTTGTTCAGCGCTTACAAGGTTGGAATTAATTTTATTTTGATGAACCCTCATTATATACTCTACCCCATCCTTGGTGATTTGATATTTGTTTTCATGATGAAAAAAGACTACCTTTCTATCACATAGGTATGGGCTCCCTAACACCATGCCACATATATCCAATGGTATTATATCCAACTCTACTTCATCTATGAGCTTAGAAGTGATCACAAATTTGACTTTACACTACTGGGTTACATTTAGTTTTGCTTTATCATGTATCCATCCTAGTGGGTAAGGTTTTGGGTGTGGTTTTGTCTCTAAGCCGAGTTTCTTTACTAGGCATTCTACAGTTAAGTTTGCTTGGGATCCAGTATCAAACAGAGTTTCAAATTTGGTATGATTTACAACAACTCTGATATGAAATAATTCAATTCTTTTTCAGTCATTTGAAAGGGGCTCATTTATAGAACTGGTGCTTTCATGCGATTCAGAATTAACATGAGGCATAAGAGTACCTTTTGTTCTTTCTGCTGTGATTGGCGCTTCATCTCCCTAATCCGATCCAAGGTCTTGCTGTGCACTGCCACTGTCTTCTGCTTCCATTTTCCTCCATACTTCTTTGGACGCTTTTCTAGGTGTTGCTTCCAACAGTGATCGTCATCGTGGCCTTCCTTCTTGCAGTGATTGCAATAAGGCTGCTCTCCTTCTTTGGCTGTTGTTGTCTTAATCTTCTTTCCTTTCCACTTTGCGTTGGATTTGTCATTGGGAGGTTTGAACAGTGGTTTTCTGGAATGATCATCTCTCTCATTTCTGCCCCTGTTCTCAAATTGAACCTTCACACTATCTGTGTCAATAGTGGTTGGTTCAAACAACAACAATGAATGCCTAATATAGCTATGCAATGAGCCTATATACTTAGTCACAACTTCAGGTGTATCAAGTGCTATACTCAAATTCAATGCTTGCTTCCTAAATTCTTCTGTAAAACTCTGAACATCTTGCCCTTTGCCTTGCCTTAAATACTGCCAATTCATCATGGCTTTTTGCTTGTATCCTAAGTGATAAAATTGTTCCTTTAATGCAGAAGTGAAATCAGGCCATAAGGAAAAGCATTTACCCACATTCTTACTGCTTTGCAATTTTCTCTCCCACCAAATGAGAGTGGTATTGCTCAGCTGTAGAGAGGCTAGCTGGATCTTTGCCTCGTCCTCCATGATCTAATGAATCCTGCAGTAGACCTCAATTTGCCTAATCCAATTATTAAGCCTTTTTGCACTACTTTCACCATTAAACATAAGAAGATCAAATTTAACATCTAATTATGCATCCTTTGAATTTCTACGATTATGGTGGTGAGAGGAAGAAGAACTTTCACTCCCAAAGGAGAAGGAGGGGGTTCTTCTCCACCATTCCCATGTGTTGAACCTTATCCTTCTAGGTTTCTCTCTTATGCTTTCTCCAACCTTAAAACTAGTTGACTGATATTCTCTGCCATTGAATAGAAAGTCTTTCTGAAATTATGCTCCTCTTCAAGATGAGCTTCATCTTCAACCATGTTTCTTCTTCGATGTGTACGCCCTACCTTTGGATCAAAAGGTTCTAGTTTTCCTTCACCTCTTTGAAGCCTGCTTCTTGTTAGCATGCAAACATGCAATTCACATCTAAAAATCCCTGCTCTGATACCACTTGATCTAGGATGCTTTCGCTTATAGATGTATGAAAAGAATCACATGTAAAATTTCCGCTTACACAAAAATTTAATGTGCACACAAGGAAAGAAAAAGAAAACACATAAAGGCACAAAAAGAAGACACCAAGTCTTGATAATGTAGTTTGTCCAACTCAAACTACATCTCTGGGCCCAACTTGAACAATGGGGAGGCCATTATATTAAATGGCATGAAAAGAAGAGAATTACAATCATTAGTTGCAAAACAAGAGGCTTATACCTCCATTTTGAAAGATGACTATGAAATGGAGACCTCAAATGGAGAAGTGGGTAGCACCAATGCATTCGTGGCAATGAGAGGGGCTAAAAATAGGTAAAACTTGTCCAAAACAGGAAAACAATGTGCTATCAGTCACCTGAAAGCTCTTCTCCCATGAATAGCTTGCTGAAATTCCCCGTTTTTGTGCTCTTTCCAACTATCAGGCTTTATAGTGCCTTCTTCATGACAAAGGCTGCCTAAATCGGGATGTCTGGTTCAAAATAGGGGTCGGTGGAGTAGAAGGATTGGTGGGCACAACTGACCCTTAAAATAGTCTCTTATCATTGTAGAGATAATGCTCTAAAACCCCAAGAAACACTAAAATCTGACCAAATATTTAAGTCCCAGACTTCAAGAAACATTAAATCAGGCAAATTTCCTTATCAGGTCTAAGCATGAGATCACAATTGGCATATCGAGAATGCAACAGTCCTATTAATCAGGGATGGCCAATCGCCAATATCAGCGTCAGTCGATTGCATCGTCATCCCACTCACATAATGGCCCAGTGTCCTAGTCTACGATCGCTGATAACGATCCTACCGATCGCTTTATTGCTGATCACATCGCAAGTTGGCCCCTTGCCTGCTCAGATATCACCGACATGCCTATATGGCCTTCCTCCGACCCAATATTTTAGCAATCGCTGATAAGGGGTTCTGCTGCCTCTCTTTAAGTCCGCCTCTCTGGATGCTTCGATTGTGATTTTTCCTTTTAAGGCTGAAAACCCATTTTTAAAGGAAAAAACCTTGTTTTCTTAAGGAACAAAGCAACCTTCTTTTCACGATAACTTCATCATTCGGACTTAGATTGAAGTACCATTCGTGCTGTTGGAATCAGGATGACAAGATCTACGCTTTGGTTCTGAGTTGACTTCATTATGATCACTTTGATTTCTAAGCTTTCCCATGCCATTGTATCTAAAGATTCACCTGGATCAATCCTCCCCATTGAGGAGCTTTTGGACCGCCAAAAGCTTTTCATTAGTCAATTGGCAAGTGAGGGAATTGTTCCCTCTCTTTCTCTTTCTCTAGCAATCTAGCCTTGTTGGGATGCATTTGGTTGAAACCAACTCGAAGGTATTCTACATCTCCTCACCATGAAGTCCTGGTCCTTTTTTCAAGGGTGATGTCTTTAGGCAACTCATCAAGATATTGTGGTGCAAAATCATCGACTGTAGGAACTATGCCCACCTCATCAGTGTCCATGATCAAAAGTGGTTCATACAGCTTTAGGTTCTCCACATTCACTATTGAGTATATCTTCATATATACTGGCAAGTCAAGGCAAAAGGCATTGTTCCCAACCTTCTCAAAAATGGTGAATGGTCCATACTGGATTGGTCGCAACTTCTTTCCTTCTCCCTTCATCCTGTCTTTGTTGATGTGGAACCACACTTTGTCGCCTACTTGGAATTTATGGTTGACTCGGTGTTTATCATGTCGAGCCTTGTAACGGGCTTGAATTTTCTCCAACTTCTCTTGCACTGCTTGGTGAATCACTTAGATTCACTAAATGAACTGTTGAGCTTTGTCCCTATCATTATGTCCACTAGAGCCAACTTCCCTTCCAAAGACCATATCGAAAGGGTCCTTTGGTAGGTAACCAAAACATGTCTCGAATGGTGAACTCTACGTAGATGAATGCACTGTTCGGTTGTAGGAATGTTGTACATAGGGGAGATGTTCATCCCACAACTTGGGATGTTTCCCACAATAGCCTCATAATAAGTGTACCACGGTATGGTTTACAACCTCTGTCTGTTCGTTAGTTTGCAGGTGAAATGCCGTGCTTCTTTTCACTTTGGTGTCCATCATCCTCCACAAGCTGGTCTAGAACTCTCCAAGAAAGTGAGAGTCCCGATCTGACACAATTGATGTTGGTAATCCAAAGTGGACCCAAACATGCTGAAAGAAAAGAGAAGCAATCTGCTCTGCAGTAATCTATTTTTTACAAGGCATAAGAATACACATCTTGCTAAATCAGTCAACGATGACATACAAATAGTCGTGACTCTTCCTGGACAAAGGCAAACCTCCTACAAAGTCCATTGACACACTTTCCCATAGATGACTTGGAATAGGGAGTGGTGTGTAGAGCCCGAGTTTTCTATTAGAGGGCTTTGAAACAGAACACATCACACAACCCTTTACATAACGAGTCACAATGTTTTTCATATGAGGCCAAAAACAAAATCTTTGTACATGACATAAACTCTTTTCGACACCAAAGTGTCCAGACACAAGAGAGGTGTGGGCCTCTCGAATTACATGTACTCTTTCCCCTGTAGGAATACACAATTTACCAAGGTGATACAACAATTTCCCCTACAAGTGATAGTTGTCCACCTATGAACCATGGGTCAGTTTTGCATAAACCTCCTTAAAGTCATCATTGTTAGCATATTGTTTAGCATAACTTTCAAAAGATAACGAAGCATTATGTAAAATAACAAAAGAAGAAATAGGATGGCGAGATAGCATATCGGCCACTTTATTGCTAGTGGCCTTCTTATACTTTATTACCAGATGAAACTTTTGAAGAAAGCCCATCCACCTGAAATGACGAGATTGCTGCAACTTGGTTTGTGACTGAAGGTACTGCAAGGGCTGATGATTTGTATGGATAATGGTCTCCTTGCCAATCAGGTAGTGTTTCCAATTTTTCTTTCTCTGCACCAAGGCATAATGCTCCTTGTCATAAGTGTGATAGTTTATCACAGCTTGAGAAAACTTCTTAGAATGGTAACAAATTGGCTTCTTTTGCTGCATCAGTACAACTCCCATGGCATAACCGCTAGCATTAGTTTCAATCTCAAATGGCTGTTGGAGATCGGGTAAGGCTAAGATTGGCGCTATACTGATATTTCCCTTCAATGTTTCGAAGGACTTCTACTGTCTTCCTTCCCATTGGAAGACCTGTTTCACACTTGTCAATGCATGGAAAGGTGCTGCAATAACAGAGAAATTAGTAATAAATCTCCTCCAATTTTGGACTGCACCTAGAAAGCTACGGACCTCGGTTACACTAGTAGGCTTAGGCCAATTTACAATTGCTTCAACTTTAGAGGGATCAATTTTTAACTGACCATGACCAAAAATATGACCTAGGTAACCCAAAGAGGTTTTTCCCATACTCGCACTTTGACATTTTTACAAAGAGTTTTTCATTTTTCAGTACATCAAGCACTTTCTTTACATGACACACATGATCAACCCAACTCTTACTAAAGACTAGTATATCATCTAAATACACAAGAACAAACTCATAAATGAAAGGCTAAAATATATCATTCATAACCCTCATAAAAGTGGCTAGAGGATTGCAAAGTTTGAATGGCATCACCATCCATTAAACAGTCCCTGCTTGGTCTTGAAGGCAATTTTCCACACGTCCTACTCTGCAATTCTTACCTGGTGATAGCCACTGCGCAAATCCTCTAGGTGTAATCTTTCTTTGGCACTAAAATAATCGGCAAACCACACAGAGAGGTGCTCGGCCTCATGATGCCTTGTTCCAGCAATTGCTACACTTGTCTCTTGATTTCCTCCATCTGAATAGCCGACATCCTGTACATGCCAATATTTGGTAGGGGGCATCATGCTGTAGATGCATTTCATGTTGGATTTCCCTCTTTGGAGGTATCCCTTCAGTTCCTGAAATAGCTCATCATAATTAGAAATCAATTCAGATAATTCCTGTTTATGCTCCTGATCATAGCCCTGGAAAGCATCAACGAATTCTGCCTCTTTTTCCCTTACAACCATAAGCATGCATCCTTTACTGGAATTCACCAATCTTTTCATTTGTCCAGTGCTTACAAGGTTGGAATTAATTTTATTTTGATGAGCCCTCACTATATACTCTACCCCATCCTTGGTGATTTGATATTTATTTTCATGACGGAAAAAGACTGCCTTTCTGTCATACAGGTATGGGCTCCCTAACACCATGCCACATATATCCAATGGTATTACATCCAACTCTACTTCATCTACGAGCTTAGAAGCAATCACAAATTTGACTTTACACTGCTAGGTTACATTTAGTTTTTCTTTATCATGTATCCATCCTAGTGGGTAAGGTTTCGGGTGTGGTTTTGTCTCTAAGCCGAGTTTCTTTACGAGGGATATTCAAAATTAACATGAGGTGTAAGAGTACCGTTTTTTCCTACTGTTGTGATTAGTGCTTCATCTCCCGAACCCGATCCAAGGTCTTGCTACGTGCTACCACTGTCTTCTACTTCCATTTTCCTCCATACTTCTTTGGACGCTTTTCTGGGTGCTGCTTCTTGCAGTGATTGTAATAAGGCTGCTCTCCTTCTTTGGCTGTTGTTGTCTTCTTCTCCTTTCCTTTCCACTTTGCTTTGGATTTGTCATTGGGAGGTTTGAATGGTGGTTTTCTAGAATGATTTTCTCTCTCATTTCTGCCCCTATTCTCAATATGAATTGCCTTCACACTAGCTGCGTCAATAGTGGTTGGTTCAAACAACAACAATGAATGCCTAATATAGCCATGCAATGAGCCTATATACTTAGTCACAACTTCAGGTGTATCAAGTGCTATACTCAGATTCAGTGCTTGCTTCCTAAATTATTTTGTAAAACCATGAACATTCTGCCCTTTGCCTTGCCCTAAATACTGCCAATTCATCAAGGCTTTTTTCTTGTATCCTAATGGATAAAACTGTTCCTTTAACACAGAAGTGAAATCAGGCCATGAGGAAAAGAGTTTACCCACATTCTTACTGCTCTGCAATTTTCTCTCCCACCAAATGAGAGTGGTATTGCTCAGCCGTAGAGATGCCAGTTGGATCTTTTCCTCATCCTCCATGATCTACTAAATCCTACAGTAGACCTTAATCTGCCTAATCTAGTTTTTAAGCTTTTCTATGTTACTTTCACCATTAAACATAGGAAGATCAAATTTTACATCTAATTTAAAGAAGGGTTTCTTAGATGCATCCTTTGAATTTCTACAATTATGGTGGTGAGAGGAAGAAGAACCTTCACTCCCAGAAGGAGAAGGAGGGGGTTCTTCTCCACCATTCCCATGTGTTGAACCTTGTCCTTCTGGGTTCCTCTCTTCTACTTTCTCTAGCCTTAAAACCAACTGACTAATATTCTTTGCCATTGAATAGAAAGTCTTTTTGAAATTACACTCCTATTCAAGATGAGCTTCATCTTCAACCATGTTTCTTCTTCGAGGTGCATGCCCTGCCTCTGGATCAAAAGGTTCTAGTTCCCCTTCACCTCTTTGAAGCCTGTTTCTTGTTAGCATGCAAACATGCAATTCACATCTAAAAATCCCTGCTTTGGTACCACTTGATCTAGGATGCTTTTGCTTATAAATGTATGAAAAGAATCACATGTAAAATTGTCGCTTACACATAAATTTAATGTGCACATAAGGAAAAAAGAAGAAAACAAATAAAGGCACAAAAACAAGACACCAAGGCTTGATAACAGAGTCTGTCCAACTCGGACTACATCTGCGGGCCCAACTCGAATAATGGGGAGGCCTTTATATTAAATGGCATGAAAAGAAGAGAATTACAATCTTTAGTTGCATAACAAGAGGCTTATACCTCCATTCGAAAAGATGGCTATGAAATGGAGACCTCAAATGGAGAAGTGGGCAGCACCAATGTGTCCGTGGCAATGAGAGGGGCTGAAAACAGGTAAAATTTGTCCAAAATAGACAAAAAATGCACTATCAGTCACCTGAAAGCTCTTCTCCCATGAACAACGTGTTGAAATTCCCCCTTTTTGTGCTCTTTCCAACTATTGGGATTTATAGTGCCTCCTTCATGACAAGGGCCACTTAAATTGAGGTTGTTTGGTTCAAAATAGAGGCCAGTGTAGTAGAAGGATCGATGGTACAACCGACCCTTAAAAATAGTCTCTTATCGTTGTAGCGATAATGCTCTAAAACCCTGAGAAACACTAAAATCTGACCAAATATTTAAGTCCCAGACTTCAAGAAACATTAAATTTGGCATATTTACTTATTGGGTACAAGCTCGAGATCGCAATTGGCATATCGGGAGTACAACAGTCCTATTAATTGGGGATGGTCGATCACCAATCGCTGATCAGGCAATGACGTGCCGATCACTGATATCGTCGTCGGCCGATTGCATCGGCATCCCACTGACATAACAGCCCGGTGTCCCAGTCTCTGATCGTCGATAATGATCCCACCGATCTCTTTATCATTGATCACATCGCAAGTCACCCCCCTGCTTACTCTGATATTGCTGCCGACATGCCTATATGGCCTTCCTACGACGCGATATTTCGGTAATCACTGATCTGGGGTTGCACTGACTCTCTTTAAGTCCGCCTCTCTAGATCCTTTGACTGCGATTTTGCCTTTTAAGGATGAAAACCCATTTTTAAGGGAAAAAACCTCATTTTCTTAAGGAACAAAGCAACCTTCTTTTCGCGATAACTTCATCATCCAGAATCGGATTGAAGTACTGTTCATGCCCTTAGAATCAGGATGATGATATCTACGCTCTGGTCTTGAGTTGAATTGATTCTGATCACTTTGATTTCTGAGCTTTTCCATGCCATTTTATTTGAAGATCCACCTAGATCAACACTTGTGTGGCAGGAAAATACAAAAAATATGAATAACACACCCAATCCTAGATTTGAAAGGGTTGGCGTGCTTTGACAACTTGATATAGTTGGCAAGTGTTCTTGATCCATGTGTCCATGATCCTATCAGTTGTGGCATGTTTGATGCAACTCGGGTTGATCTCTATCGATGTCAACTTCTCAACTATGTCGGATGTGTCCAATAATGGCGGAAAGTATGGCCGTAGTCGGTCGACATTGAATACTGGGTGCACACCAAGGAACAGTGGAATACTGAGCTCAAAAGAATCATCCCCTATATCTTTAGTGATGGTGTAAGGCCCGTATCAAAGTGGGCAAAGCTTTTAGTTGGGCCCAACAAGGTGCTTCTTCTACAAATATAACCAGACTTTATTGCCCACCTAGAACTTGTGTGGCACCCAATGTTGATCATGACACTGCTTATACTTTTCATTTTCTCTGTCCAATATGTCATGGAGCTACTGGATGATGTGTTGAATGTGCCCAATGAATATGTTAGCCATGTCATCTTTGGACTGGACATGAGCCAAATTAGGCTGAGTAGCTGCAAATTATATGGCAACATCAATGGGACATAATGAATGGAATCCTAGTCCCACTTGAAAGGGGCTGTGGCTAGTTGAGTTGTGGATATCCCTATTGTAGTTGTGTTAGACATAGGGGAGGCTCCCATCCCATGTGTGTGGGTGCTTCGAGTTGTACATGTGTAGGTTGTACATGATCATCCTGTTGACGACCTATGTTTGACCATCAATTTGGTGGTGAAAGGTCATGGACTTAGTGAGCTTGGTATCCAGCAACAACCAGAGGCTTGACGAGAATGCACGTAGGAATCAATTGCCCCGATTTGAGGTAATGGACTATGGGATCCAAAAGTGTACCCATACTTATTCAAAGAAGAGTTTAGCAGTGGCTTCTACTGAGGTATTCTTCTTGTATGCTGCCATTATAGCCATCTTAGAGAATTTGTTGATGACCAAGAAACCACAATTGTTGCCATGCTTGGTAGAATGAAGGCTTTACATGTAATCCATGGAGATGGATTCCCAAGGTCATCTAGGAGTAGGTAGAGGAGTATACAGGCCTTGCTTCTTGATTGTAGGTTTTGAAATGGCGTGGGAAGTGTAGGCTCTAATGTACTTCCTGACATCCTATCAAAGGTATAGCCAATAAAATACTTCTGCAGTACTGCCACTATCTTTTCTACTCCAAAATATCTAGTGACTCGATTGTAGTGCATCACCAAAATCATCTTGGCACGCTCGCTTGAAGGTACATAGAAGTATCCTAGGTGGGATAATAACGTGTCTTGGAGGTGAAAGTCTGGAAATTTCTTACCTTCCAGGAGCATTTGATATGTGGTGCCAAATTTTGGATCAGTCTTGTAAAGATGTGGCCATTCCAAAGTCTCATGTCCACAAGAGTTGAGCACAGTGGTCAGCGCCATGACCAACGGTCAACTGAGGCAGTCTGCAACATTATTGGTGTTTCCCTTCTTGTACTTAATGGTCAAATGAATCTGTTGCAAGTATGTGGACCATTGTTTATGGCAATAATTCTACAAGTTTCCTTTTGTCTATATGAAGTGTAGGGGTCTGTAGTCTATGTAGATGACCGTTTCCTTCTCTAGAATGTAATGCTTCAATTGTCGACAGGATTGCACAAAAGAATACATCTATTTATCATAGGTGGGATACTTGTTACACAGTAATTTGTCACCGTCCCTGTTACCCCTTCTCCTGCACATTGGAGGACTTATTCTGGGACCTGTGAGAAGTGACATAACCTGAAAACACCTGCATTGTATCCCCTTGAGTATGTACTTCATATGCCTGAAAGACACTTCGCAAAATACCCAAAAATTGCCTTTTTCCATTGGCGTTGTTCCTGCAAGTATCACTCGCACCAACGAAAAGAAATCTCCAAGAGGCCGCACCAGCTGGCGCTCATGTTCACAGATCACACTAGCGCCACCCAGTTGGGTAAAGTTTACAAACAAACTTGCGAAGTTCTTCTAACCTATTCATGACTTTTCCAGTTTGAGTTAGTTCAGTTGGGCTTTGAATCTCCATAGAAGGGAAGTAGTTCTCCACCTTTCATGGAAGCTTCCTAATGATAAGGACAATCCCATGAATCTTGTGGATGATCCTATCTCCTTCTCCTCTCTTTATATAAGCTTGTATTTTTGCCTTTGACAAGCTAGTTAGTAATTCTACTCTTCAAGCTCCAAATTCTAAGTCCCAAAGTCTGAGAATTGCTAAGCTCATGCTACAAGAGGCCTTGTTCACCCCCATAAGGCTACATATTTAATGAGGAGATCTTTGTCCAAGTAATCAAGGAGAGAGAGGCTTGTTCCCCATTCCCAACAAGCTTTGCAAGGCATGTGTTGTTGATCACCCAACCAAAGGAGGATTTGACGTCAGAACTTGGTTGTATTCTTCTTTGTTTATCAATAATAATAGACGACTATCATTATGGTTCCACTCTTAGTGTCTTTATAATGATGTTTGAGTTATATCCTTTCTGACTGATATATAGTTGCATTTCTTGGATTTTATGCTTGTATTTGTGTTGTTCTTTGCATGTGTAGGTGTCCATTCATGAGGATCATGGGGATTGTGACCAGCTGGAGCAAAAGAACGGGAGTGACGACTCTTCTACAAATACTAGCATTGGATTCAAGGTAGGCCCTCATCATTGGTCTTTACTTTGCAATTAGGAACCTGTGTGTTAGCGTTGTTTGATTGTTGCTAGACCCCATTTAGGCTAGTGGGATCGCCTCTATCTGCAGAGGGGATTTAACTACACAACATTTTGGCGACTCAGCTGGGGAGTTGGATTTTTGCCTTGTTGTTTGTTTTGTCTTGTTGTTTGATTTGTAAACTTTAGACGGAGCCTGACGTATGGCCAGATAGCCTTCAAAACGCTATTGCTCTGCATTAGCAAAGTAGATCAACGCTGCTTTAGTCCATCTCCAGTTTGGTTTACGAACTGAACGGCTTGGAACTCACCTTGTTTCTTGGTTATTTCTTGGATTCTCCTGCTTGATTAGCTTTCTGGGTTGAATGCCTGTGTTGCTTCTTTCTTCTCGGTGTACTTAGGTATTGCTGATTTGACCTTGGCTCTTTTGTTTTTATTTTTCCATAGCAAACTCGGCTGGCACTAGTTTATAGTGTTATAGTCGCGCCAGTTGGCGCAAGTTGCACATTTACAACCCGCACCAATTCCTAAAAGGCACTTGTTGCAGCCTGACAGTCGTGCCAGGCCTGGAAACTTTTGAAGTTTGCTTGGATGTGAACTTTTTGAGCTTGGGTTTTGTCCTAGGTACCTTTTTCAGACTACTTGAGTGTGTTGGAGTGTGATTTGACTGGCTTTGATCGTTACCCTTTGGATGTTTGCTTTTTTCTAATGATTTCACATTTCTAGCCCTAGGGAATCTAGTGGCTTTGTGTGTCGAGCCTTCCTCCGGTGTTTTGATCTTTTTGTGGTCTAGTCGACTCTTTGTTTGCTCCCTTACACTTGTTTGGTTGTTGTGAATCATTTTGTTGTGTTATTTGGGTGACTTGCTTTGGCTTCACTTGAATTCTACTTCGTCTCACTTTGAGCCTAGATCACACGGCTCATTATTGTCTTTGGGATCTTTCTTGTTCTTTGGATGTTTGATTTGTGATTTGAGGAACTGAATGTGCTTGTATTGAATAGAATTTGTTTGTGTTATTTCTCAAAGTTCTTTAGTGCATTTTGCCATCATCAAAAAGGAAAAAATCTCTTTTGCTTTGAATTAGTTAATGAAAATTAGAACTTTTCATTTCGATTAGTGATTAGTGATCTTAAAGAAAAGTTTTTTAATTTGCATTAACTGCATTAGGGAAGCTCTTTGTTGTTTTGTGATCATTTCGTTTGCATGAAAGTTCTTCAACTCTCTCGTAACTAGCATTCATCGAATGAAATGACATGTTTTGGCATATAGATTGCATTTAGGGAATTTTGAGAGATCACATATGGTAGGACCTGAAAACTAAAACCTAACACAAGATCAACTTTAAAATAAACCGAATGAATCTAACAACGCATTGGAACATAACGCTCACATTTTAGAGGTCTAGGCTAGAGACGTGCTCCGACATCGTTAAACCTAGTCACTTTTGTTTCCACTCAAGGTTGGGTGATTCCTCCTTTTGTGACTCAACTGTGGTCTAGTACGGACTTGTGCACCCACGTACCGTCGCGTATATGGGGAGACTCCACTAGGTTATCATCCTTGATCCACAGGAAGTCGTGTCTGCCACCTTACAACCTGTAATGCAATGAACACAGCATTCGGGAAGATTGACTGCCGTACGGAAAGTCCTTGGTTTTCATATGATTGCTAAGGTGTATATGTAGTTTTACGGATTGTTTGGTAAACCCCTTGCCTAGTTTTCCAGAGTAGTCACTTTTTGATCCTTTTCGGACTCCCTAAAAGAAAAGGCTCACCTGAGCACTTGTCACTTCGGGCTCACTAAACATTCTAAGGCGACTAGAGTCATCTTTTTTTCCTTTTCTCGACTCTTTAAAAATGAAAAGGTCAAGTTATGTCCTGGTGTCCTAAAATTTATTTGGCCACGTTCACACTTACCTTGTTAGATCTTGTTTGCATTAGTTTGAGTAGGGTCTTTTCTCGTTAGCTTGTCTAGGATTTTTTGAATTTGATCATCCTAGCGGATCCATCGATCTCGTCTCCCGTCCCTAGTGACCAAGGTCTCCTTCTTCTGCCGCTCCTGAGACACCAATTTGTGGTGACACTTTTCCTATTATTCCAAGTGTCCAGCCATTGAATTCTCGTGCTCCAGAAGACGATCTTCACGATCTATTTTGGAACCCTATTTGGGAACCTTACGAAGAGGATTTTCCCTCTACTCCTACTTGTGTTTCGATCCCGATGGCTTCCTGTGATATGGAGGACACATCTCCTATAGCGAGTGAAACACCTATTTTGTCAAGTATCGAGACTCCTATCTCGGCCACATCCCCGGTCATATCTACGGCCTTCACTGTCACCCTTCTCGGTGTTACAGTGCCCTTACACTATAGGGCTTTAAGGGACTCCATGGGCTCTAGGAACTCCTATTCAGGTACCATGTGGGATCACAACATCATTCCCACTATGGGATCTTTTGTTTCACAAGTTCACAATACCGTTGTCACGTCAGTTCCGACCATTCCGACCGTTTGTGTCGCGTCTTCAACTCTGGTTGCTAGTGCCGTTACGGCGTCTTCGATCGTAACTATTGTTGCTAGTCCGTCTCACGGTCTAGGTCATAGTGGCCAATCGGCACATACACCCAGAGTTGTTCATCCTGTAGTTAGAGTCCCACCTTCTTCTGGTGCCATTCCAGCAGGGGAGGCATATTCTCAATATTTGCATGTTGTCCAGAATCCGGGTGCGCAAGGCCTTTATTATGACCCTATAGGTCATCATTTGTATACTTCCTTGCCAGCTGAACCCGCCGTTGAGGTTTCAGTCCTGTTGAATGTCGCTTGGGGTACCACTGGTTACGGTGGTGGCCAAATCCGTCCACATCAAGGACAGCCTTACCAAGGACCATCGTATCAAGGTCAGCCATACTACACGTAGCCTAATTATGGGCAGCAATATTATGGCCAAACCTATCCAGGGCAACCTAGATGCCCACAAGGAAAACACTCTCGGGGACAACCTTCGGCCTATGGTGGTCCATCATTCACCTATCTTGGGAAACCCTCTGGAAACCCGGGACAACCTTATGCTCAACAAGGACAACCTGGAGTCTAGCAAGGATACCCTTCCGGTCAACCCTACGGGAATCCAGGACAACCTTACGCACAACAAGGACAAACTGGAATCCAGGAAGGGTACCCTTCTGGGCAGGGTGGTCAGCCTTATGTGCAGCAAGGCCAGCCCACTGCTCAGCCTAGTCAACCATCTGGATAGGTTGGTCAACCCCAAGGTCAACCAACCGTTCAATCTGCTCAGCCATCTGGTTCGCAAGGACAACCCTCGGTTGTACAAGGATGACCTAACACCCAGCAAGCTCAACCTTCTGGGAAAGTAGGTCCATCCCAAACTCAACCAGGGCAACCTTCTGGCCAGGTGGCCCAACCTTAATCTTCTCAAGGTTCTAGGCCTGCTCAACCGGGCATGCAGATGGTCGTGGCTCAACCCGGTTTTCAGCCCCAGAATCAAACTGGTCTCCAGCTGCAAGGTGGGTTTCAATCCCAACCTTCTTACCAAGTGCAGCTTGGTCCCCAGGCTCAATATGGAGCCCAACAACCATATGGATACCAGCAACCCTAGGGGTAAGCTCAGTTTACCCCGTATCAAAATTATCAACAGATGCAGGTCGCTCCTTATCAAAATTACCAGCAACAGTATGTTGCTCCTCCAGGTCAGTTTGGTAATCAATGGGGCGCTGGGGGGCAGATCCAGGGTCAACCATCTCGTTATGGGTATAACCCCTATGGACAGAGTCCCTATGGACAGAACCCTTTTGGTCCTAGTCCGTCCGGACAAAATCAATGGGGGCAACCAGCAGCTGGTTGGAACTCTGGTACTACCTCGTATCCACAGCCACAAATTTACTTCAATCCTCAGCTACCATTCTTAGCAACATTGGAACTGCCAGATGTATCTAAATTGACTAATGATCCTATCTTGCATAATCCATTCTGGCCACCAGTTCCAACCAAGATACCTGGCGATTGTCCCAAGTTTGATGGAAAATCTGGAGAGGATCCTCAAGCCCATGTTATGACTTACCACCTTTTTTGTTCGTCAAATTCATGGCTTGACGACTCAATCTAGCTCCACCTGTTCCAAAGGACTCTCACCGGCTCGGCTGCTAAGTGGTACATTGAGTTGACCCATGCGTCCTTTCAAGATTTCAATTCGTTGGCAATGGCATTCCTAACTCATTTTCAGTTACCCATTCGATATGAGACGAGAATGCATCTCCTTATGTCTCTCAAACAGGACATGGCCACGCACATCTCCGATCATATACATGAATGGAGACGACGTCGTCGGTTGATCAAGTTCCGGATTCCTGATCAACTCCTAACTAATTGGTTCAAGACCTCCTTTGTTCCTGAAATCGCACGAGACATTGCTATGGGAGCTTGTGTAACTGAAGAGCAAGCTATCGCGTGTGCTCAGTACCTCGACTTAGTTTATTCTCAATCAGGAACTTTATATGAGTATTTGCCTGATGCCTCGAGACACGGTACATCCAAAGCACCGCGAAATCCATCTGTTGACGGTGTTATTGGCTCTATAAATCCGTCGTCGAAGAAATCATCCTCGAACCCTGGGAAGCAAAAATCGAATGCCTCAAACGAAAACACTTCTCAGGGTGGATCTAATTCTGGAAGTACTTCCGAGGTCAACACCGTCCAGTCCACCACGGTGGACAAGGCCTTGAAAGGAAAGAAAAAGGAGAAAGTGAAGAATAAATCTGAGCAACCCAAACAAGACTCCTCCAAACCTCCACTCGAGGAAGGAGCCAAATGTAAACCGAAGTATCCTTGTCTTATCTATGACGAGGATCACTATACCAAAGACTGCCCAAGGTAGTCCGAAGTTAGTCATTTATTGAAAGGTTCTCCTGGGATTCCTACGGTTCTGAAAGAACCTTTCCCCTCACAACAAACTCAAATGGTGGCCGATCCCTCCTTGTCTTCTTCTCCCTTTGGTTCCCAAGTGTTCATGGCTGGAACCATTCCCGTTCATGTCATGACTCGAACAAACGAATATCCGTTATCCGCCGGGAAGGAGCCTAAGGTTCCCTCAAGCGCTCCTCCATCTAGTTCTAGTCCGCTCCACATCGAGAGACCTAGCATTGAGATGCCCATCCGACCCCCTCCCAAAGGAGTACTCCAGAGATCATCTTAAAACCCAAATGCTCGTGCTGCCCAGCACTATAGCATAGTTGAGGACTTAGCTCAGGCTCCGTCGGCTATGTCCACTTTAGAAGTTCTCCAGAGCTGCCCCCCTTAGAGGAAGTCCCTGCTATCAGCCATCGGTGGCATCGACCCGGCCGATTCGGATTTGATCACCTTTGATCTCGAGAGCCATGTACCCAGGCTACCTCATCAGATCGCCTTCCTCATTCAAGTCATCATCAATTCGGAAACAATTCATCGTACAGTTATTGATGAAGGCGCGTCAACTTGCATCATGTCTGTTGCTTGTTGGAAAGCGATCGGGTCTCCAACTTTGAGTTAGTCTCCCATGACGCTGGAAGCCTTTGATGGGAGAGAATCTCGCCCCTACGATATCCTTCAACGATTGCCGATTACTTTGGAAGGGAAGACCGTTGAAGTGGAAGTTGAGGTCATTGATGCAAATCTTACTTACAACCTCCTTTTGGGCCGGAGTTGGACATATGCCATGCATGCCATGGCTTCGTCCCTCTTTCGTGTCATTCATTTCCCTCATCAGGGGAAAATTGTCACGGTAGACCAGCTCTCCTTCTTCACTTCTTCTACCGAAGGCAATGTGCCTTTCGTGGAGCATACCTCCATCCCCTACGAGAGTGTGGGAGCTGAGCTTTTCAAAGACCCTACCCTCATGGGTGTCTTTTCACTCCCACCTTCGAACCTTGCTTCTCTTGGCTTGGTTTCTATTCGTTTTGATCCCCCATTACACATTGTTGCTACCCTCGGTCCCTTTGCACAAGGGGGCATTGATCCTCTAGCTTGTAGCCCTCGCTCGTCTGAGGGGCATGGGCAGATCATCGGTGCCGTTGATCATTTTACAAAACGGGCCGAGACGACACCTACACTATCTATGCCGGTTACGCAACAGTGCAATAGGGCAAGTCCTGAAATGGGCTTGACTTGAGCAAGTATCATGCGTACACTCTATTTTTTGTACATACGTGTGCTTTCTGCAAGTGTGTTGTGTGTGCATGTTTTCATGTTTTTCTTTGGTGTGTCGGCGTGATTGCCACTTATTGTGTCTTTTTGCTTCTTGGATAGATGTCTAGATCGCCTTACGTTGGTTTCGCTGATGGTGCCTCCCGCAGTACATGCAACTTGTCATCTACGACATGGGTGATCTATGATCCTCATGGTGAGTTAGTAGACATTCAAGGGGTTTGTCTAGGTTGTACAATAAACAATGTCACTGAATATAGTGTTGTGATTGAATTATTAGCTGAGGCGATTAACCTCGGCATTCAAACATTGGTTGTGAACTTGGACTCTCAGCTTGTCGTCCACCAAATCAACGGGCGTTATTCCGTCATAGATCATCGGATTTTAAGGTTGTATTTATGTGTTAAGTTGTTAGAAAGGGATTTTGATTTCATTACTTATTAGCATATTCCAAGATGACTTAATACGTTAACCGATGCTTTAGCTAATTATGTGTTGGACAGGCATTTGCATAACATGTAATTCAACATAACATAAGAAGCATAAAGTACAATAAACCATAAAACATATGTATATATATATGTGTGTCCAAAATGTTTGCACCGCGTGCATCATCAAAAAATAATACATGTTTTTCTGAGTACATTTGGAGACAACACGTCTCTCAAAAAATATGCATAGAAAAGAAAGCTTATATATCTAGTCCTGGTGGTGCTCATGGTAGCACATCACTACTCACACTAAACGTCTCAGGAGTCTGTGGATGCGAGTTGGCATCCCCATCGTGTGCCTCTGGTATGCTAGCGGGCCATCCGCTAGCTGAGCATAATCTGGAATCCCTTGAGTGATAGCCTCGAGGTTCTGAATGAGCTCTCCTCTGTTACCACCCTCCTCCTGAGGATCCACTGCTGCTGTTGCTGGGTGTCACCTCGCAATGGGAGACATGCCAGCTGGATGCTCTGGGCCAACATTTGCATATGCATATAAAGGTCATTAGCATAAGTGTGTATTAACCAAAAAAAATCATAAAAAACTCAAAATCAAAAACAAGATCATACCAATCTCCTCGTTCCAGTCCTCTCCCTTCGGTAGAGGGAGGTCAGGGTCTCCGGTGAAGTCTGTCCCCGCATACGGCTAGTCCTCCACCACAATTAGTTGGTGGTGAAGCCACCCGAAAAACTCAGGTCTGAAAGACATCTGCTGACCACCACCACCCCTCGGCATGAGTGCTGCCCATCGAGCCATCCTCGACTCTCGAGGTGCCGGGTCAGGAACAAAGGCCCCTTGGCCCTGGAATCTTGGCACACATTCCAAGAAGAATGTCACCAAGATGGAGTCGTACCCGAACTGTTGCAGCTTGCCTCGCTTGGCCTTTGTCAGTTGCCTCTTCATATTGGTTGTCACAGCTGACGCCCAATTGAAGATTGTCGGGCTAAGGCACTCTGTCGCTAATATCAAGTGGTTCTTTGTAGCTTCATGGGGCGCTTGTACCCCCGCTGTCCATGTAAAGGTGAATAGCAACACTTTGAGTGTTAGGTCTTGGATAGTGGGGATATCCACTTTCGAGCTACCCGACCCATATTGTGCCTCCAGGCAAACTTGAGCCTTCACCTCTTCCATCTTCTCTCCAGATGGCCTGCTACCAGTCAATCAGGGTACCGACCCTCATCGTGACAATCCAGTAAGGAAATAGACAGATATGTCTAACTCCAACACTTGGTCCCGTATCCAGAACACTTGTTCCTCTACGTCCCACAAGTTGATCAGATACTGCAAGAGCTCTGGCTGAGCTCGTAAATAGGACAGTAGGAAATATTTCTTGAGCCCACACGCTCGGAGAGCTTCCATGCAATCCTCATCTGCTAAGGCCAATGTGTCCACTTGGTCATGTTCTCGTTCTTTCGACACGATTACCATTTTTGCGTATTTCCCTGCAATCACAAGCCCAAAACAATGAATTAGATCCTTGTGCAATTTAAAATGCAATAAAATCATTTCAAATTTGTTAAAAATTGGCCAAAAAACCTACGCGGCCCTTGGCGCCATTGTTTCTAAAATAGTCGCGCCCATGGGCGCGTGCCTTTAGGGAAAGTTGCCGCATTGGCACGGGTCCATGCCCGAAACTCACGCCAATGGGCACAACACTTATGTTTTAAAATCCCTTCCCTAGAGGATGAAAAACAGTTTAAAACAAATTTGAAATGGATGGAAATGGAGTGGGGGAAGAGACCTCTTACCTGACATTGACGGCGCTCTGAATGGTCAATTGGATTTGTCGCAATCGTCGCTTGAAGATCGCACACCAAAAGCCCTAATGTCTCTCTCCAAATGTAAAAAGTGAAAAGTAATTTCTTGTTTTACCATTTTCACCCATTTTATAACTTTTTGACCCTAAAGGAGGTTTTAAAAGTCATTTTATGAATATTTTAATGTATATTTGTGTCGAAAATGGATTTTACACCAGTTTCTTATGCAGCGACAGGTGTTTGTGCGGCTTAGGCAACAGAACGAGTTGTATTTTATACTTTTTCGGACTCGGTAAATACATGAAAAAGTCACTTTGGAGTCACCTTTTTGCTCTTTTCTGACTCTCTAAACGTGAAAAAAATGTCGAGTTGGCCCTCTCGACTCGTTAAATGTAAAAGAGAGGCGATTGTCTTTAAACCCTTTTCCGACCGTGTAAAAATGAAAATATTGTCAGACCCTTGTCATTTCAAGTTTGTTAATGGTCACGAAGCGATGTGGTTTCAATCACTTTTTTACTTTTTCAGATCAGAATCACTACTTATGAAAAGTACTCCTCGGTCGTAATGATCGGGCAGTTCTTTCAAGCATTGTTTTATACTTTTTCGGGCTCGAGAGACACAACTTTACGAAAAAAGGACACCCCTGGAGTTTACTTTTCCGCTGTCTTTTCAAACTCTCTAAACATGAAAAGACGCCGAGTTCTTCCTTTGTCAGACTCGTTAAAAATTAATGACATCGGATTCTGTCGAAATGACACCTCCCAAGCATATGTTATCCTCGTCAAGCTTGTCATCCAAAAATAACCGTGGTACTCGCCTGAAATGGTGGGGAAAAAGGAACCACAATTATCGTCATGTCGGCAGTATGTCACTCTTGAACATGGCACTTGTCTGCATTCGTGTCTGGGTGGGGACATCTCATCTTGTTTTGACACTTGCCTCCGTGGGTTTGGGTTATCCTGTTTGACCTCTCATCTTTTCATTGCCTTGTCACCATGACCCCTGATCATTTGATGTCAAATACTGCCAAGTCCACTGTCGTGCCACCAATATGTTCAAGAGAAGTTGACCTCTGCAGAATACTCAACCTCCCTCTGATACCTCACACAAAACATCTTATCCTTCTCTGTCTTGTGTCGATGACGTGGGAAACATTATGGCCCACCTTCGATCAAGGTCACTTCCTGTCGACTTCAGCTCATTATCCAAGAATTTGACTTAGAGACTCCCTTCAGGTACCTTGGAGCCTGCATGCCTCAATGGCAGGTTTTTCGTGTTCTACGTGAGGTTTCCCTCATTGGCCTCCGATCGAATGATTCTACGGGTGTTCGACACCGGCTCACTGATTCACACGTCGTAGATTGTACCTATAGTACCTTGAGGACCATTGTCACTATTGGTGGTACCTCTCGCGTCTGTTAACAGTTTTCATCATTGACTGGTAATCAGACGATGTTCTTGCATGTTCGAATTCGACTCCCATATTCGCATGCTTGAACTTGTACTTTGTTCAGGTCATGATGGAGCGCAAGACCCTGGATTTTGTCTGTTGAGATCCAGGTTGCGATTTTGTGGCTTATTATGATCATTACATGGCTCATTCACTGGATGGCTGCGAGCATGCCTGAGTCTATTCATCGATCCTCACTAGATGGATGTGCCCATACCGTGGATCCAGTTTTTATGTACTCTGCTATGGATGGCTGTGCCCATACCACATACATCATGTACTTGAGATATCAGTTGTACTTCCTCATGCAGGTTCTCCGGCGGCCGTGTTTTCAGTCGACCATGTTCTTGTAAAGCATTTCACCCCTCTCTCTCTCCGGCCTCATGCTTTAAGGGGCATCTGTTACACAGTAATTTGTCACCGTCCCTGTTACCCCTTCTCCCGCACATTGGAGGACTTATTCCGGGACCTGTGAGAAGTG
>APFE030294656.1:39138-50431 GCA_000404065.3 Pinus taeda | reverse complement strand
AGAATTACCAACTAGCTTGTCAAATGGGAAAGAACAAGCTTATATAGAGATAGAAGGAGTAGATAAGACCATCCACTTGATTCATGGGATTGTCCTTATCATTAGGAAGCTTCCATGAGAGGTGGAGAACTACTTCCCTCCTTGGGAGATACGAAGCCCAACTGAACCAACTCAAACTGGAATCAGTTCATGGATAGGGTGGAAGGAACCTTCGGAAGTTTGTTTGATAAAAGCTTTACCCAACTGGGTTGGCACTAGTGCGACTCTAAGACAGAGCGCCAGCTGGCGAACCCTCTTTGGAGGATTTCTCCCATTGGCGCGAGTGGTACACTCTAGAACAACACCAATGGAGAAAGGGCTATATTTTTGGGTATTTTGCAGAAGGTGTCTTCAGGGCATATGGAGTACATACTTTAAGGGATACAATGCAGGTGTTTTCAAGTTATGTCACTTCTCATAGGTCCCGGAATAGGTCCTCCAATGTACGGGAGAAGGGGTAACAGGGACGGTGATAAAATACTGTGTAACAGATGCCCCCTAAAGCATGAAGCCCGTGAGAGAGAGGGGTGAAGTGCTTTACAAGAACATGGTCGACTGAAAACACGGCCTCTGGAGAACCTGCACGAAATACAATTGATAGCTCAAATACATGATGTACATGGTATGGGCGCAACCATCCATAGTAGAGTACATAAAAAATTGAATCAGGTATGGGCGTAGCCATCCAGTAAGGATCGATAAATAGACTCAGGCATGGTCGCAGCCATCTAGTGAGTGAGTCATGTAATGATCATAATAATCCACAAAGTCGCAACCTGGATCTCAACAGACAAAATCCAGGGTCTTGCGCTCCATCTCGACCCGAACAAAGTACAAGTTCAAGCACGCGAATATGGGAGTCAAAGTCGAACATGCAGGAACATCGTCTGATTACTAGTCAATGATGAAAATTGTTAACAGACGCGAGAGGTACCACCAATGATGACAATGGCCCTCAAGGTACTATAGGTACAATCTACGGTGTGCGAATCAGTGAGCTGGCGTCGAACACCCATAGAATCATTCGATCGGAGGCCAATGATGGAAACCTCGCGTCGAACACGAAGAACCTGCCATTGAGGCATGCAGGCTCAAGGCACCTGAAGGGAGTCTCTAGGTCAACTTCCTGGATAATGAGCTGAAGTCTACAGGAAGCGACTTTGATCGAAGGTGGGCCATAATGTTTCCCACATCATCGACACGAGACAGAGAAGGATAATATGTTTTGTGAATCATGATTATGTGAGTTATCAGAGGGAGGTTGATTATTTCGCAGAGGTCAACTTCTCTTGAACATATCGGTGGCACGACAGTGGACTTGGCAATATTTGACATCAAATGATCAGGGGTCATGGTGACAGGGCAATGAGCAGATGAGAGGTCAAACAGGATAACCCAAACCCACGGAGGCAAGTGTAAAAACAAGATGAGATGTCCCCACCAAGACATGAATGCAGAAAAGTGCCATGTTCAAGAGCGAAATACTGCCGACACGACAATAATTGTGGTTCCATTTTCCCCACCATTTCTGGCGAGTACCCTGGTTATTTTTGAGGAGAAGCTTGACGAGGATAGCATATGCTTGAAAGGTGTCATTTCGATGGCATCCAATGTCATCAAGGTTTAACGAGTCTGACAAAGGAAGAACTCGGCGTATTTTCATGTTTAGAGAGTTTGAAAAGACAGCGGAAAAGTAAACTCGAGGGGTGTCCTTTTTCATAAAGTTGTGTCTCTCGAGCCCGAAAAAGTATAAAACAATGTTCAAAAGAATCGCCCGATCATTACGATCGAGGAGTAATTTCCATGATTAGTGATTTCGACCTGAAAAAGTAAAAAAGTGATTGAAACCACGTTGTTTCGTAACCGTTAATGATCCTGAAACAACAAGGGCCCAACAATCTTTTCGTCTTTACACGGTTGAAAAAGGGTTTAAAGACGACCACCTCTCATTTACGTTTAGCGAGTGGAGAGGAATAACTCGACATTCTTTCCATATTTAGACGGTCAGAAAAGAGCTGAAAGCAGACCTCCATTTTTATTCTCTTTAACGAGTCAAAAAGGAAAAAAATACTCGGCAATATTTTCATATTTTACGAGTTAGAAAACAGCTTAAAGGTGACTCGTCCTAGAGGAACGAGTGGTATAAAGGGTAGCAACTGGTTCCGGCCATGGTGGAACTGCTCAAAACATGTAATGGTCAAGAGGCTGGCTAACAAAACCACTCTTAACTGCGGTCCCTCAAGAAAGGAAAACAAGCAAGTGAAAGCATATGATCGGCCAAAGAGATGGTGGCAATGGGATGAAAACAACCAAGGCTCATCTAACAGAATTGAGCGGATAAAAATGGCAATCACAAGATGTACATCGGGTATGGGTTCATTTTTACACAAGCTTGAACCATGGAGAACTCTGCTTGGATTCGGTTTCATGTTTACACAAGCTTGGAACGAAAAACTATGCTTGTCATAAGTTCGCATGCCCCCAGCATAATGACGCAAAACGAGGTACATGCCCCCCAAGCTTCATTGCATTCAACAAAGTGGATGGAATGAAGGTTCACTTTCGAGATCTTGGAAAGACTCGACTTGTATTTTACGAGATCGTAATCAAAAGACTCGACTTGGAAAGGGAGATGTTTCATTTTTTAATGAGGTTGACACAGTGAAAGAACTATCCTCATACCCTTTTTTTCATTTTTTAACGAGCTTGACACAAGATCAGCAACCATGCTCGTGACTCCTTGTTTCATTTTTTAGGGAGCTTGACATAGGAAAGTGAACTATGCTCCGACCAATCATGTTATATTTTTTAACGAGGTTTCCACAAGATTAAAACTATCCTCGAGAAACCTTGTTTCATATTTTAGGGAGCTTGACAGAGGGAAATGAACTATGCTCCGCCCGACCTTCATCATAATGAACAGGAAGTCGAGGCTTCCAAGAGTGGTGCTCCCGATGGGAGGTCAATGTCTTGGAAGTCGGGACCCAATGCCCCCAGAACACTATGCACGAGAGTGGCATCGCTGGATATAGGCATGGGAGAGGTAGCCACATAGTTGACCTACGGTGGGGCAGATACAACTGGTGGTGAAGAACCAGGAGGGGGTGACAAGGGTGCAGGGGGCGCTGGAGGACTAAAGAACGATAATTGATCGATAGTTACAATCCTTCCATTGTGTGGAAAGCAAACCACACGGAAAAGTGAAGAGACGAGGGCCCCCATAGCATAAACATAGTCACGACCAAGGAGAAGATGGAAATCTAAAGCACCTTGGGTAACCAACACGTCTATATAGACGGTTTTACCTCCCAAAGTAATAGGGAACTTCGGGAGGACTCCTAGAGATGGACAGGCTCCTCCGTCGAAAGCCAACAGATTCTGCGTGACGGTCCTGAACTGCGGGGAACCTAGAGCTTGCCAAGTAGTGTACGACATAAGATTGACCGACCCGCCTTCATCAAGAACAGTGCCAGGTACTGCCGTATCACAGGCAAGTACTGTAATCTGAAAGGATTTCAATCTTCTCCTTGGCCGTGACTATGTTTATGCCATGGGGGCCCTTGTCTCTTCCCTTTTCCGTGGGGTTTGCTTTCCACACGACAGAAGGATCATGACTATCGATCAATTATCGTTCTTTAGTCCCCTGGTGCCTCCTGTGCAGCTTTCGTCCCCTCCTAATTTTTATCCACCAGTTGCATCTGCCCCGCCGCAAGTCAACTACGTGGCTACCTATCCCGTGCCTGTATCCAGTGATGCCGTCGTCGTGCATAGTGTCCTGAGGGCATTGGGTCCTGACTTCCAAAATGTGATCCTTCCACCAGGAGTGGAACTCTTGGAAGCTACGACTTCCTGTTCATCATGATGAAGTTCGTACGGAGCATAGTTCACTTTCCTATGTCAAGCTCCTTAAAAAATGAAACTAGGTCCCGTCGGAGCATAGTTCGTTTTCCTATGTCAAGCTCCTTAAAAAATGAAACTAGGTTTGGTTGGAGCATGGTTCATTTTCCTATGTCAAGCTCCTTAAAAAAATGAAATTAGGTCTGGTCGGAGCATAGTTCGCTTTCCGATGTCAAGCTCCTTAAAAAATGAAACTGGGTCAGATGGAGCACAGTTCCTGATCTTGTGTCAAGCTCGTTAAAAAATGAAACAAGGGTTATGAGGATAGTTCTTTTACTGTGTCAACCTCATTAAAAAATGACTCCCTTTCCACATCGAGTCTTTTGATTAAGATCTCGTAAAATACCAGTCGAGTCTTTCCAAGATCTCGAAAGTTAACCTTCATTCCATCCACTTTGTTGAATGCAATGAAGCTTGGGGGCATGTACCTCATTTTGCGTCATTATGTTGAGGGCATGCGAACTTATAACAAGCATAGTTTTTCGTTTCAAGCTTGTGTAAACATGAAACCGAATCCAAGCAGAGTTCTCCATGGTTCAATCTTGTTTAAAAATGAACCCATACCCGAGTCACCTTTAAGATTTTTTTTTACTTGTAAAATATGAAAAGATTGCCGAGTATTTTTTCCTTTTTGACTCGTTAAAGAGAATAAAAATGCAGGTATGCTTTCAGCTCTTTTCTGACCGTTTAAAAATGAAAAGATTGCCGAGTTATTCCTCTTGACTCGTTAAACGTAAATAAGAGGCAGTCGTCTTTAAACCCTTTTCCGACCATGTAAAAAATGAAAAGATTGTCGGACCCTTTTCGTTTCAGGTTCGTTAACGGTTACGAAGCGACGTGGTTTCAATCGCTTTTTTACTTTTTCAGGTCGAAATCACTAATTATGAAAATTACTCCTCGATCGTAATGATCGGGCGGTTCTTTTGAGCATTGTTTTATACTTTTTCGGGCTCAAGAGACACAAATTTACGAGAAAGGACACCCCTGGAGTCCAGTTTTCCGTTGTCTTTTCAGACTCTCTAAACATGAAAAGACGCCGAGTTCTCCCTTTGTCAGACTCGTTAAAACTTAATGACATCGGATTCTATCAAAATGATGCCTCTCAAGCATATGCTATCCCCGTCAAGCTTTCCATCCAAAAATAATCGAGGTACTCGCCAGAAATGGTGGGGAAAAAAGGAACCGTAATTATTGTCGTGTCGGCAGTATGTCGCTCTTGAACATGGCACTTGTCTGCATTCGTGTCTGGATGGGGACATCTCATCTTGTTTTTACACTTGCCTCCATGGGTTTGGGTTATCCTGTTTGACCTCTCATCTACTCATTGCCTTGTCACCATGACCCCTGATCATTTGATGTCAAATACTGCCAAGTCCATTGTCGTGCCGCCCATATGTTCAAGAGAAGTTGACCTCTGCAGAATACTCAACCTCCCTCTAATGCCTCACATTATTCTAATTTACAAACATATTATCCTTCTCTGTCTCGTGTCGATGATGTGGGAATCATTATGGCCCACCTTCGATCAAGGTCACTTCCTGTTGACTTCAGCTCATTATCCGGGAAGTTGACTTAGAGACTCCCTTCAGGTGCCTTGGAGCCTGCATGCCTTAATGGTAGGTTCTTCGTGTTCGACGCAAGGTTTTCATCATTGGCCTCCGATCGAATGATTCTATGGGTGTTCAACACCGTCTCACTGATTTGCACGCCGTAGATTGTACCTATAGTACCTTGAGGACCATTGTCATTATTGGTGGTACCTCTCACGTCTGTTAACAGTTTTCATCATTGACTGGTAATCAAACGATGTTCTTGCATGTTCGAATTCGACTCCCATATTCGCATGCTTGAACTTGTACTTTGTTCAGGTCATGATGGAGCGCAAGACCCTGGATTTTGTCTGTTGAGATCCAGGTTGCGATTTTGTGGCTTATTATGATCATTACATGGCTCATTCACTGGATGGCTGCGAGCATGCCTGAGTCTATTCATCGATCCTCACTAGATGGATGTGCCCATACCGTGGATCCAGTTTTTATGTACTCTGCTATGGATGGCTGTGCCCATACCACATACATCATGTACTTGAGATATCAGTTGTACTTCCTCATGCAGGTTCTCCGGCGGCCGTGTTTTCAGTCGACCATGTTCTTGTAAAGCATTTCACCCCTCTCTCTCTCCGGCCTCATGCTTTAAGGGGCATCTGTTACACAGTAATTTGTCACCGTCCCTGTTACCCCTTCTCCCGCACATTGGAGGACTTATTCCGGGACCTGTGAGAAGTGACATAACTTGAAAACACCTGCATTGTATCCCCTTGAGTATGTACTTCATATGACCTGAAGACACCTTCTACAAAATACCCATAAAAATAGCCCTTTTTCCATTGGCGTTGTTCCTCAGTGTATCACTCGCGCCAATGAAAGAAATCCTCCAAAGAGGGCGCGCTAGCTGGCGCTCTGTCTCAGAGTCACACTAGCGCCAACCTAGTTGGGTAAAGTTTTTAACAAACCAACTTGCGAAGGTTCTTCCTAACCTATTCATGAACTGATTCCAGTTTGAGTTAGTTCAGTTGGGCTTCGAATCTCTATAGAAGGGAAGTAGTTCTCCACCTCTCATGGAAGCTTCCTAATGATAAGGACAATCCCATGAATCTTGTGGATGATCCTATCTCCTTCTGCTCTCTCTATATAAGCTTGTCCTTTTGCCTTTGCCAAGCTTGTTAGTAATTCCACTCTTCAAGCTCCAAATTCTAAGTCCCAAAGTCTGAGAATTGCTAAGCTCATGCTACAAGTGGCCTTGTTCACCCCCATAAGGCTACATCTTTAATGAGGAGATCTTTGTCCAAGTAATCAAGGAGAGAGAGGCTTGTTCCCATTCCCAACAAGCTTTGCAAGGCATGTGTTGCTGATCACCCAGCCAAAGGAGGATTTGACGTCAGAACTTGGTTGTATTCTTCTTAGTTTATCAATAATAATAGACGACTATCATTATGGTTCCACTCTTATTGTCTTTATAATGATGTTTGAGTTATATCCTTTCTAACTGATATATAGTTGCATTTCTTGGATTTTATGCTTGTATTTGTGTTGTTCTTTTCATGTGCAGGTGTCCGTTCACGAGGATCGTGGGGATTGTGACTAGATGGAGCGAAAGAATGGGAGTGACGACTCTTCTACAAATACTAGCGTTGGATTCGAGGTAGGCCCTCATCATTGGTCTTTACTTTGCAATTAAGAACCTGCGTGTTAGCGTTGTTTAATTGTTGCTAGACCCCATTTAGGCTAGTGGGATTGCCTCTGTCCACAGAGGGGATTTACCTACACAACAATACTTTCAGATTGTGTCTGAAGTGTCTCACTATGATATGCCACCAGATGCCCCTCTTGGGTAATAAATTCACCAATAGCATAGTCAGAGGCATTTATCTCAATCTCAAATGGTTGTTCTAGGTCTGGTAATGTGAGCACTAGTGCAGAGAAAAGGTGATGCTTCAACTAGGCAAACACCTTTTGTTGGTATTCAAACAAAAATAACTTTACTTTCAGTCCACCCTTGGTGACTTGACTCAAAGGCCAAGTGATATGAGAGAAACCCAACACAAAACTGTCGTAGAAATTGGTAAGACCCAAAAAGCTACAGAGCTCTATTAGAGTGGTTGGGTTTGTCCAATCTTGAATAACTTGTATCTTAGTTGGGTCCACATGCACACCCTACTCATCAATGATGTACCCCAGATATTGAACCCGGTCATACCAAAAGTTCATTTCTCCAAAGTGGCACACAATTTGTGTTGACACGGGGTTTGGAGGACCTGTCGAATATGGTGAAGGTTCGCTTCCCAACTTTGGCTGAAGATCAGGGTGTCATCCAAATACACTACCATGAATGAGTTGGGGAAGGGCTAAAATACGTTTTCCATCATCCTCATAAAGGTTTCATGGGCATTCATCAACTCAAAAAGCATGACCAACCATTCAAAAAGTCCTTTCTTATATTTGAAGGTGGTCTTCAACACATCAGAGGGTTCGATTGGTACCTGGTGTTAAACCAATTTCAAGTCAATATTGGTGAAATATTTGGCTCCCTTGAGATGGTCCAAAAGGTCATCAATCCATGGGATTGGATACCTATATTAGACAATGATCTTATTCTACACCCGATAGTCAATACAAAGTCTCTAGGTCCTGTCCTTTTTCTTTACCAAAACAATCGGGCTCACATAGGGTGATGAACTTGCCCTCTTGATTTCATTGTTCTCTAGGATAGATCATCGATAGATTAGCCTATTAGGTAGAGGCACACCCAGGCTCATATCAATGGAGTGCTTGATCTGACAATGTAGGGGTACCCCTTTGGGTAAGGTGAAGATGTCCCTGTTCTCCTCCATGATCTTGTCCATCTGTTGCTGCTATGCAAAGGAGCCCTTTCTAGAGGTCGTGGATGTGGCCACAATATTCTTCTTTCCTTGAGGGTGAATCATAAGGAAGACAAATTTCTCGGTTTGGGAAATGATCTTACTGCATTTCTTCATAGAGATCAAAGAGATGGTGATAGATGATGATACATCTAGTATCATGTATAACTTATTGCCCAAAGTAGTAATAATAGTGTGAGGCCTAGACACATACACAACATGAATCTTCCACAAGTATGGTTGGCATAATAATACATCACAAACTTCAAGAGGAGAAGCATCACACAGTACCTCATCTGTGAATGACTTGATGTTGTTGGGAAGGAAACATTGCTGGCTGACATGGAGATCTTGTGCTTGGTGAAGCCACTCGATGGTGTATGACGATGAATGTGGTGTGGTCGGTAGGCCCAACTACTTCATATAATATGTTAAAATGAGTTTCTTTTGGCTCCTACTATTGACAATGAGCTGCAGCGAAGAACACTTCACCCACACCTATGAGTGGAAGAGATGCCCCCCATCCTATGGATCTTTGGGCTCAATGTTCTAGATGTTGGTGGTGGCAATGGTGGCACTGGGCTTTGCATCAACAATTTTCTTCCCTTTGTCATTTGCCTTGTCAGGTTCTCACTTAGAGTTGGAACAAGCATCTGATTCAGAAGCCTTTAGCTCGACCACCATTCACTGCTTGGATCAACACTCAATTGTGTTGTGAGAGGGTCTCTTATGGAACTCACACCATTTTCTTGTGTCCTTCCTTGTCTTCGTGGTGTTTTTCATTTCTTATGACTTTAGCGGGTTGTCCTGGGTTGCCCTGCCTTGGATTTTTCCTTTGTTTTGTGGTTTGGGGGTGCCTTTCCTTTACTTCAGATTCGTAGATCCAAAAAATTGCTTCTTATATTTAAATTTCTTCTCGATCTTGCCAACGTATTGATAAGCGGTTCCAAGTGAGGATATCTCCAATAAATCCATCTCATCTTGGGTGTACTTGTGTAGATAGTTATGGTACTTGATTACCAAATTTTGCTGAGGATCCTTGATACCCAACTTCATGTGAAGGGTATGAAAAATATTTGTGAACTCTGGCATGTCTTGGTTCGTTCCCTGTCGCAGCTTGGTCCACTTCATGTATTTATCTTCATAGCTCTCGACAGGGTAACATTGTTCCTTGATGGTATTTCAGAAAGAGTTCCAAGTGGGTGTGGTTGAAAACGATGAGGGTTATCTCTCATCCTTCTATTCATAGTAGGTTTCCCACCAATCCTTCATATGGGTGGCAACTTTGAGGAGTGAAAAAGTAATATTTTCCCGATTGGAAGAATCATGAACCAAAAAATATCCTTCCAACAAATTTAACCATCTATCTACATCGTTTGCATCTATCTGGCCTTCCAATATGGGAATGTCAAAGGTTACTTGTTCCTTAAAGGGAGTGATGCATCTAGAGTGGTTTCTGGATGAAGATGCGTCGCCTGTTGGTGGCCATCAAAGGGTATGGGAAAAGTTGTCCATAATCATGTTCCTTTGTCACTCGAGGTCTTCTTCAAGCAATATTTTGAAAGGATCTCTTGCTCCCTCATCTTTCTTTTCTTTTGCCATGGGAGGTCATCAGGGTTTGTGAGGCTAGTCTTTCAAAGGTTCAAATAGTTCAAGCCCTAACTCCTTGTACCTTGAACTCATTGGGGACATGCAATGAAAAAAAGAGAAAGAGCAAACCACTCTGATACCACTAATCTAGACTTATGAAGGAATGCAACAGAACAAAAATATAAACATAAACATAGAGATGCAGTAGAAATAAAACTTCATTTCATTAAAATAAGAGAGCTAAGATATGCTTACTTACAAATGGAAAGAAACTAGCTCAGACGATAATATCTTTTCTCTTAGAAGATATGTGGTGGTTACATGCCTTTGTAATGTGTTACAATGAGGCTCAAGGGCATTTTTATTATTGAATAACAAAGGGAAACCATAAACAACCAAATACCTAATCCTAGTAGATGGAATGCTAAGAGTTTGTGGGCCCCGTTAGGGTTAGTTGGGAAGCCAACTTCTTGGAGTCATAACCTGGTCATATGATCCCTGTTTGGCGCATACAATACCTTGCTAAAATGATCTCTCCTAGTATTACAATATTTGTGGTAGGCCCTTACCTATGGTTATGATCTTCTGGTGGACCTCAATAAAACATCGTTTGTGGGGTCAAAACAATGTTGGAAGTTCAGGACCCAAAAAATTGCTAAAAATAGTAAATGCTACTATAATCAAGGAAACTGATGAAACTAACTTGAGGTCTAGGTGGAATAGGAGGGTAACCACCAATATCCACTTGGATTATTTACACCAAATAAAATTATGCTATTGGGATTTTTAATTTTTCCATTGAGATTGAAATTCTGCCTCTTCATTAAGTTAGTTCGCAATAAATTAGTTGATTTGTAAAAAAATAATAGGCCCAGATTTGATGTGAAATAAATTTTCTTATCAAAATCAGAAAATATGATGCATTGTAACAAAAATGAAGCAAGTTGTACGAAACTTTCAGTAGTGATTATCCAAAGTTGTATTCTTGGGGAATTGGAAATTCATGAACCTTTTTTAATGTTAGTTTGTCATGTATGGCCTTTTTTGGAACCATCCTTCTTGGGTGGTGCTATAGGAAGCTAAATAGTTGTACATTTCCATATATTTGCTGCAAACAAACAAAAAAATTGTAAGAATACATGGGCATACTTCAACTTGCTAATATTACAATATTTGAGTGATCTGGATTTAAATAGGAACACAAGAAAATATAGAAATACCCATATACACAAAGGTGCAGTGGAAATAATACTTCATTTCATTAATGTAAAATACTGAAATATGCTTACAAACAGAAATGGAAATAAACTAGCTAGGGCGATGGTAACTTATCTCTGAGAAGAGATGTGG
>APFE030294656.1:23312-38901 GCA_000404065.3 Pinus taeda | reverse complement strand
AAAATTCCTAGTCTATGAGATGATCTTACTACATTTCTTAGTAGAGATGAAAGAGGTGGTGGTAGGTGGGGCTACCTCTCATATCTTATATAATGAATTATCCAAAGAAATAATAATAATGCGAGACCTTGACTCATACACAGCATGTCGCCTCCATAAGTATGGTTGGCATAATAGTACATCACAAACATCAAGAGGTACAAAATCATAGAATACCTCATCTGCGAAGGGCTTGATGTTGTAGGGAAGGCGGCATTGCTGGCGGACTCGGAGATCTTGTCCTTGGTGAAGCCACTTGATATTGTACGATTGTGGGTGTGGTGTAGTCGGTAGGCCCAACCGCTTCACTACCTCTATTGAAATGAGGTTATTTTGGCTCCCACTGTCAACAATGAATTACAGCGATGAACCCTTCACCCACATATGTGAGTGGAAAAGACACTCCCCCTCCTCTAGATCTTCGGGCTCATTCTTCTGGACCTTGGCAGTGGCAACTATGGCACTGGGCTTCGCATCAATGATTTGCTTCCCTTTGTCATTCCCCTTGTCAGGTTTTGACTCAGGGTTGGAACATGCATCTGATTCGGAAGCCTTCAACTCAGCCACCAGTGACTGCTTGGTCTGACACTCACTTGTGTTATGAGTGGGGCTCTTATGGAACTCACACCACTTTCTTGTGTCCTTCTTTGACTTCGTGGTGTTGTTCTTTTCATGCGGCTTCGACGGGTTGTCTTGGGTCACCCCACCTTGGCTTTGTCCTTTATTTATTGGATTCGCAGATCCAAAGTATCACTTCTTTTGTTTAAACTTATACATGGTTTTGACAGTGTATCGGTATGCCGTGTCGAGTGAGGAGATGTTCAGGAACCCCGTCTCATCCTGGATGTTCCTGTGTAGGCAGTTGTGGTGCTTGAGTACCAAATGCAGCTCAAAGTCCTTGATACCCAACTATGTGCGAAGGGTATGAAAAATGTTTCTGAACTCCGGCACATCTTGGTCCCTTCCTTGTCCCAGTGTGGTCCACTTTATGTATTTGTCCTCATAGCTTTTGACAGGGTAGTGCTGCTCCTTGATGGCATCCCAAAATGAATTCCAAGTGGGTGTGGCTGAAAATAATGAGCTTGTACTTTCATCCTTTTTCTCACAGTAGGTTTCCCACCAATAGTTAACGTGGGGGGCTACTTTGAAAAGAGTGAAAATAATCTTTTCCCGACTCGAAAAATTATGAACAGAAAAATACCCTTCTAATATATTTAACCATTTATCTATGGCCTCTGTGTTTATTTGACCCTCGAAGATGGGGATTTCAAAATTAACTTGTACCTTAAAGGATGTGGTGTTTCCAAAGTAGCCGTTGGAAGTCGATGCATTGCCTCTAGGTAGCTGCTAAAGGATCTGGGAAAAGTTGTCCATCATCATGTTCCTTTGTCACTCGAGGGATTCTTAGAGCAATATTTTGATAGGATCTCCTACCCCCTCGTCTTTCTTTTCATCTGCCATGGGAGGCCGTTAGGATTTGTGAGGCTGGTCCATCAAAGGTTCAACTAGTTCAAGCCCTAACTCCTTATATCCCGACCTTGTTGGGGACATGCAAAGAAAAAATAGAGAAAGAGCAGATCGCTTTGATACCACTGATCCAGATTTAAACAGGAATGCACCAAAATATAGAAATACCCATATACACAAAGATGCAGTAGAAATAATACTTCATTTCATTAATGTAAAATATTGAAATATGCTTACAAACAGAAATAGAAATAAAATAGCTAGGGCGATGGTAGCTTATCTCTAAGAAGAGATGTGGCAGCTACATGCCTTTGAACTATGTTACAATGAGGCTTGAAGGCCTATTTATTGTTGAGAAATAATGAAAAACCCTAAACATCCAAAAACCTGACCCTAGGAGATGAAACGCCAAACTATGGGCTTCGTTTTGGGTAAAATGGTACATCAACTTCTCAGGGTGGTAACTTTGGCATACGATCTTTGTTTGATGCACACAATAGCTCGTTAGAAATATCTATCTGAGGACTACAACTTTGCGAAGGGAAACATTGGTCCATGGAAGCAATGGTCCATGGACCCATGCTACTCCCAAATTTCCCAAAAAATGTCGTTTAAGGCCTCAAAATGGCTCTAGAAGTTTAGGACCCGAAAAACTGCTAAAAACAGTAATTTGTGCTACAATTAAGCAAACTGAAAAACTGAAAGAGATAGTTGTGGGGGTCTAAGTGGGACAGGTGGGTGGCCACCAACATCCACCTGGATCATTGAGGGCACTGATACAATCCTTCAAGTCCTTTTGATGAGTTGGTGCAATTGGTGATTATTATAATTATTAGTTAATAATTCTATTGAACATACATCACAATAACATTAAAGACTGGCTAATGATAAGTACTCATAGATAGAGTTTTGAGTTCATAGAAAATAGACCAGCATAAATGAAAATCATTGTTAGTACTAAATCAGAGATGTATAAATTCTTCTGATACCTATTAAAACTATTCTACTAAAGAGTAGAGAGAACAAATATTCATAAGCCACAAGTAGTAAGGCTTAATAGTGTGGTTGGTGGATCCACTTTGATACACAATTGCTAGCTTGAAATCCCAATGTCTGTTGCTCCCACTGGGGCCTTGATTTGTTATTGGTTGTTTGTGCCAAGGCCAATACTCAACAATAGAGTTGTCCACACTATTTTTTCTTGCCAACAAAGGAAATAGACCCCGCTGTTTATAGCTTACTAGTACAACACTCTAACTTATGAATTAGGAAACAAGGATGAAGGTGATAACATTTATGTGCTCTAAATTGAAACATCTAATGATTATCAATACTCCAGCAACAGATATTTGAACATTGAGTAACAAATTAAGTATTGTTAACTAAGGGATAAATAGTCAATGGAAGAAACCACCACATTTTTTTACTATGCAAAAAACTCACCGAACAATTGTATATGGCTTTCGTTCTCAATCAACCATCTTGAAGACATATTGTACTCTAAGGACTGGTAAATTTAGTGTCCAAATAGAATAAATTCCATGGGATATTGTCCAAAAAGGATGGTGTAACTATTCTATTGGAATATGAACAAAAAGTTTGTCCTTACTTACTATTGCATTTATGTAGAGTAGAGGTCAGTTAACATATGGGTTTTATGTTGTTGTTTATTTATGGGTTTCTTATAAAACCAACATTTCTCCAGCCCTCTAATAGCAGATGGTGTCCAAAATATTGGGTCATCTCTAAGACTCTGAATTGCATTAACACTATAGATGTTATTGAAATTTGAAGGTATACAAACCAAACTTTTGTGGGAGAATGCTATGACTCTACGCTCTTATATTTTTGTAACCCTCTTGCTAGTTGGCTCTGGAAAACCAGAAGATCTTGGACATTATTATCCATGTAGAAGTTTAGTTAAGACTGGACCAATCAAATATTCAAACTTTAATATTACATATAATCTCCTCCAAATGGACCAATCAAAGATTCAACATTTAATACTACATTTGATTTGACGAGTTCTTATTTGTAGTTCAAGGGTAAGAGGTATTTTGCAGATGAGTTCAAGTGTATGAGGAAATTTGTATACTCGAAAATTTCTTCATGACAAATATGGTGAGAAGAATGTTGGTTAAGTCACTTTTTACTTCTATCAAAACATTTGCTGGAAAATCTTAGATATATGGAAATATGATTATGAGGTCATCGACTGAGAAACACTAATTAGAAATGAACTATAATGTATACAACAAAAATATAGGGATTTTAATGACAAAAAATTATTTGATGAAGCATCTGTTGCATCTTCACTAGAACAACCAACCAATCAATTTCATTGTTGGAGATTAGAACTTGGCTTGGTTTTTATGGTTTGATGATTTGGATCTAATTTCCTTCATTCCTCCATCTCTCTTCAAATAAGAAACAAGCCTCAAGATGCAGAGGATACCAATAAATTGGGCCTTGATGATTATGTATCTCACTTCCATATTCAACAAATGCAACTAGAAATAACAACTAAATTTATGGTGTTGTCAGATCACTTGAAGCCTTAACTGATAAGTGATCCTATTTGTTGCAAGTCTCATGCACTTAATATTGTTGTCTCCTCTTGATGAAAACCACCTTTCAATTACATGAGGATAAAGGAAAAAAGAATTATAAGCAGGGTTATATGCTAATAGTTTTCATTGTATCACATTTCACTTCCAACTTCATTTTATCCTGCTCAGAGTACTAGGATTTACTTTTGCACTTACTTTCTCCATTTTATTTTTATAAGTTATGCAAAAAACTAATATAAATTGTAAAACTCATAAAATGAATCTAACAGCTAGTGCCACAAACCTAGGATCTACCGATGAAGATGGGAACCTTACATTTGTTGAAAATAGCAACAAGAAATGCTAAATATAGAAGTGCAAAATTTAGTACTACTATAAATAGCATTTCGGGATACCTTCCTATTTTAGTTAGTCCTTGAACTAAAATGGAGAAGAAAAATTCGAATTTGATCTTAGCAGCTATTTGTAAAATAATTAATTAATTCACCATGAGTTAATTAGTTGTAGAAAATCAAACATGAAGTCTATGTGGGGACATGCAACAATCTCTCCATTAATTGAGGAATTTATCCATCAGTTAAAGAGATACGGATGAGTTGTAATATTGAGTTGTAATTAGTTGGCTCAGTTAATTGAGTCAAGTCTAGTTAGATTAATTCAAACAGTTTGTTGAATTAATTGTGAGTTCAGTTAGTTAATGCATGCATGCATGTAACTGCTGCACTTCAGATAACTGAATATTCTCTCATAAATAACTCATGCATATTAGTTCAGATAGAGACCCAGTTGATATCAGATGGAGGGATAGTGTACTATCAGTTGCTAGAATATTCCATTGTGAATATCTCTTGCAAGTAGAAGGAATTCTTTCCTTGAGGATTGCACAGTTACTTCTTTAGGTTTTGTGAGTGTGATGAGGCCAATTCACACATGTGGCATCACCAGACCCCAAGAAAAACTGCACAAGGAAATAGGAGGCTTGGAGGGCTTGAGGAGGACATATACAATGTCTATTCAGTCTGTGAACCGTATTGTTTGATTGCAGAGAGAGTAGGATAGCTTGAGAGCTGATTCTTTTCGTGACTTGAACATATTTCCACTTGTATGATAATATAGAGATTGGGGTTTTAGGCTGAGGCTTTCCCCGAGTTATTTCTTATATGTTATGTGTGATTGATTTCTCATTCTCAGTTATATCTGTTCTCAATGGGAGTTAACGACACCCCATAACCCACAACAGAATGGGGTGGTCGAAAGGAAGAACAAATCAATTGTGGGAGCAGCTCAAGCGATTTTGCATGACCAAAGCCTACCACTGCATTTGTGGGATGAGGCATGCAATACAATAGTATACTTTCAGAACAAAAGCTCACATTGTATACTGGGAATGAAGACACCTATGGATGCTTTTTTCGAGAAGTGACCAGATGTGAGTCACTTCTGAATCTTTGGATCATCATTCTACTGCCATGTGACCAAAGATGCCTGGAAGAAGCTGGATCCAACAGCTGAGTTGGGAATACTTGTGGGGTACATGGATACACCCCACAACTATCGAGTGTACCTACCTATTAGTCAAAGGATAGTGGTACATAGGGATATGAAGTTCGATGAGCAGAAATCCATGTGGTTATCACTTGAGAGGGAGCTCAAGTTACATGTAAAGGAGGAACTTTTAGTTCCTAAGGAGGAGGAGCCTCAGATTGTTGCAGAGCATCTGCATGCAGAGGATCCAGGAGTGGAAACATCCACTCATGCTGAGACTTCTAGAGATGGGTGGAAATGCTCAAGGGAAGCTGACAAGTTGATGTTGGATGTGTGGGAGAATGTGGGACAACCATCTTCTCAGCGCAGACAGAGGAGGTTGCCCAAGCGGTACACTAGGTACATGGCCTTGGTTGGGGAGTGTGTAGATACCGAACCTTCTTCATTCGAGGAGGCAATGCAACAACCAATCTGGGTTGATGCAATGGTAGAGTACAACTCTATCATCTGGAATAGTGTGTGGGATTTTGTCCCAAGACCTCAAGGTAAGTCAGTGGTGAGTTCCAGATGGCTTTACAAGGTAAAGCAGGCAACTGATGGCAGTGTTGAGAAACATAAGGCAAGGTTTGTTGCCCAGGGTTTCTCACAGGTTGAGGGGATCGACTATGATGAGACTTTTTCTCCCATAGTAAGGTACTCATCGATTAGATCGATGTTGGCACTATCAGCTTAGATGGGGTGGAAGATCCACCAGATGGATGTGAAGACAAAATTCCTCAATGGGAAGAATGAGGAGCAGGTATACATTGAGCATTTAGAGGGTTTCAAGACCTTCTATCATGAGTCGCATGTGTGTCGACTCAAGAGGGCTTTGTATGGGCTGAAGCAAGCACCCCATGCTTGGTACACTAGGATTGACAACTATTTCACCAGGTTGGGCCTCACCAAGAGTGAAGTAGATGCGAACCTTTACCACATCATGGTAGAAGGTAAACCATTGATCATTGTTCTTTATGTCAATGATCTGATTTTGATAGGTGATGATCAACTGATACAGTCTTGCAAGGAGGACCTTGCAAGAGAGTTCAAAATGAAAGACATGGGCCTTATGCACTACCTTCTAGGCATGGAGGTGCGATAAAAGGATGGTGAAGTATTTGCGTCTCAATGCAAGTATGCCAATGAGATACTCAGGTGCTTTCAAATGGAGAATTGCAAGCCCATGCAGACTCCTCTAGCTAGGAACTAGAGGAAGGAGGATGCTTCTTCAGGTGAGGTAGTAGCTGTTACTGTTTATCGGAAACTTGTGGGTTTACTTATGTATCTGGTGAACACATGACCCGACTTATGCTTTGTCGTGAACCAACTGAGTCAAGCTATGGTTTAGCCTACCAAGCTGTTTTGGAAGGTAGCGAAGCATGTGCTGAGATACCTTAGAGGCACATCTTAGTTCAGATTGTGGTACAGACAGACAGAGGGAGTGAAGCTTCAAGGTTTCATAGATGCGGATTAGGCAGGGAGCCCATCAGACCAGAAGAGCATTTCTAGAGGAATCTTCAACCTTGGTTCAGCTGTAGTTTCCTGGTATAGCAGGAAACAGAGGTCAATTGCACTTAGCTTAGTAGAGGCTAAATACATGGCTGCTAGTCAGGCTACATGAGAGGCCATCTGGATGTGGAAGATTCTAGTGGGATTGTTTAGTCAGAGGATGGATCCAACAGTGATCTACTGCAATAATCAAAGTTGTATCAAACTCTCTGAGAATCCAGTTTTTCATGACAGTTCTAAGCACATTGATATCCATTATCCCCATCTTCAGGACTGTGTGGTCAAGAGGATCATGTTGTTGCTGTATGTTTCGACCGAGGAACAAGATGCAGATATTTTGACTAAGGCATTGTCAAAATGCAAGTTCGAGTTCCATAGAGACAAGATTGGGGTTACTGATAATCCCTTTCTTGTTGAGAGGGAGTGTTGAAAATAGCAACAAGAAATGCTAAATATAGAAGTGCTAAATTTAGTAATGCTATAAATAGCATTTCGGGATACCTTCCTATTTTAGTTAGTCCCTAAACTAAAATAGAGAAGTAAAATTCGAGTTTGATCTTAGCAATTGTTTGTAAAATAATTAATTAATTCACCATGAGTTAATTAATTGTAGAAAATCAAACATGAAGTCTATGTGGGGACATGCAACAATTTCTCCATTAATTGAGGAATTTATCCATCAGTTAAAGAGATAAGGATGAGTTGTAATATTGAGTTGTAACTAGTTGGCTCAGTTAACTAAGTCAAGTCTAGTTAGATTTATTTAAACAGTTTGTTGAATTAATTGTGAGTTCTGTTAGTTAATGCATGCATGCATGTAACTGCTGCACTTTAGATAACTGAATATTCTCTCATAAATAACTCATGCATGTCAGTTCAGACAGAGACCCAGTTGAGATCAGATGGAGGGATAGTGTACTATCAATTGCTAGAATATTCCATTGTGAATATCTCTTGCATGCAGAAGGAATTCTTTCCTTGAGGATTGCACAATTACTTCTTCAGGTTTTGTGAGTGTGAAGAGGCCAATTCACACATGTGGCATCACTGGACCCCAAGAAAAACTGCGCAAGGAAATAGGAGGCTTGGAGGGATTGAGGAGGACATATACAATGTCTATTCAATCTGTTAGCTATATTGTTTGATTGCAGAGAGAGCAGGATAGCTTGAGAGTTGATTCTTTTTATAAATCGAACATATTTCCACTTGTATGACAATATAGAGATCAGGGTTTTAGGCTGAGGCTTTCCCCAAGTTATTTCTTCTATGTTATGTGTGATTGATTTCTCATTCTCAATTATATGTGTTCTCATTGATCTTGCTCAATTCGATTAAGCTTCCGCAAATTTTGTTGTAGAACTAGATCTTGTATTTTGCTTTAGTCTATTGCATAATTTGTTGATCTACAGTGGGAATTTATACAACATTGAGTGTTTTATTGTAGTGGATCCATTGTTGTTGATGAAAGTCAAAATCCTACATCAACAAGGCCACCTAAAGTCCAAGGATGAAGTTAGTTGCAAATCATTTATTAGTTGTTCATGATTTATATGCACCCAAAAAATATACTGTGTATAATAAGGAAAATAATGAAATTCAACACCACGCAAGCAAATAAAATAAGTTAATAATTCAGTTATATGTGACAACGCGAAATGCATCCAAGTCTTCCAGAAGGAAGAACAAAACATGTTGCATGCTCAAAATCCAATGTAACACTATAAAATCATTCACAAAACATTACAAGGAACCCTACAATGATGACATTAAATGACTAAAGAAAATTGAAATATTTACAATGATCTTAGGATACCTAGCTTCTTATTTGCACATATATTCTTAATTCTATCACTGTCAGTATGTCATGAAGCAACATAAGTAGATCTAGGGTTTGTAAGAAATAAATCAATTTTACATCCATTGGGTCTCCCTTTTCCATGAGGATTGTGACTCTAAGTGATGTTGAACAAAATAATAACATAAAATAGTATACTTTCCTCAATACTTTTCAAAATCACTAGTATGATACCAATTTAGAAATGGCATAAAAAATTGACCTTTGATGGAAGACTTCAATCTAGTTCCTAGGAAAAGAAATTTTTGCCTTGCAATATAGGGCTTTGATATGTATGTAAGGACAACCTCTTAAGGGTATAACACCTACAATATTGCATAGAATCACTATTATGACCCCAACGTGGAAATGGAGCCAAAATTATGCATCTTACAACTTGAATGTAATTAGCCACACTAGTGAAAAAATATGCATGTCAATTTTTTTTTTTTTTATCTTTGAAGGGAGTAGATCTAGTGGAAGTTGAAAGTAAAAGCCAAAATGAGCCATGGTATAGATTCATTGATTGTAATAACCTACTAGTGTTAGATCTTGTAGTGATGTGAGATGGAAACCATAAGAGGTGACTAGATCTACATGTTGCAATCATTTATCTCTAGTACCAATTGATATATGCAAAATTAAGAATATAAGAAAGATACTTACACAATAAAAACACAAAAGAGAAATCATGCAAATATGAGAGAATATTGTCGAAACCCTACATGTATATGTACACTTATTTGTATTAAGAAATATACAAAGTAAACAAGTGTTGAAAAGTGATCAAGTTTGGACATGCCTCCAATAAAGTACAATAAAGTGGGTGAGAAATAAATTTATACCAAGTCACCCTAAAGACATAAGGTGAAAGGGAAAAATAAAAAAGTACATATCATGAATTGATACCAATTGATACATGCACAACACTAGCAGATGGGAGAAAGACACTCACACTTTATGCCTACACTAGATTTGCTCTTTTAGTCCCATTGGCCTACTTTTGGTGTTGTTTTTTAGACCTTCATAAAATTATCTATCTTATTATCTATCACACATAAGAAAATCACAATACAATAGGTATGCAAGCATGAGCTTGAGATTGACAGAATTGTACTTATATATGTGCATTCATTCATATTAAGTGTTGAATTTCCATGAAATCCTACAACTGTTTGAATGAACAATTTGAACTAATGGCAACTACAAATTGAAACTAAATATTCTTTTCACCAAGGCACATAATTTCTCAACACTAGAAGCAGCAGAATTAAACACAAAGATAAAGACACAATCACTCAGATTCAACACAATAATTTTTCTAGGGAACCCAACTCAAAGAATCCTCTCACTGTTGTAGATTTTATAAGAGAATTATGAGAAATCAGATTTATTTACAAGAAAATACCATTTTACTAGAAAAACAAAAATGTTCTCGCTACTTAGACTAAGCTTGAAATAGCCTGCAAATAACTCTAAACTGACTCCACCTTGCTTGCATAGTTTCTGCCCTATTTCCTAGCTCTGAAAATATCCTATTTCCTAGTGCATAACACGCTCCTATTCTTTAGGAATTTCCTCCTAAATCTTGTCACAAACCTGTAACAAATTCTTTCTCTCAAATCTATGTATACGATCCTCCTTGGTACACTCTCCTAGAAAGAAGCTCTCCTCACACAAACTTATGCAAACAATAATGATCCAAATATGTGTCTTTGTCCTCCTTCTAAGCAATTCAAACATGTTATATCTGGCAAGTACAATTTTAGAACACAAGTTGAGTTCAGCTTGTTAACTAAGTCAACTCAAAGTGTAACACTTCCTTTCTTCAATCAAGACTAAAGCTCTTCAACTCATCCTCTTCTAAATATGAACTCACACTTGGGGAACCACATAACTGAGCCTCCAACTATGCACATGAATTAGCTTGCTCCATGAACTTGTCCTATCACCATGAACTCATGCATGCTAAAGGAAAGACCGATAAAGGTTTTTCTTGACTAAGGCATAAGTCAAGAAGACCTTCTCTCGCTACTATTTTCAGCATTAAGTTTACCATGTTACCCATCAAAATGCAATAAAGTGGGTGATCAATTTAGACTAAGCTATGTAAAAGAGATAACAATAATGTTGACATAAATGTACAAATACAATACATGTTCATTAGACTAGGTCTCATTAGATGCCCCCACACACACAAGCAAGTTTCCAAGGTTTTTGATGCATGCTGTATACAACCATTTATAAAAGCTATGTTTTTCAGTTTATGTGTGTAAATACGAACACACATTATATGTAAAATCTAGAATTAAGAAATAAAAAACTTAAAACATACAAAATATATATGAAATCAAGATCAAATTAAATTTTTATGAAGATACCATTTTCATATATGTCAATTAAATAACTTAGGAATAACATATAATACATTATATATTGCAATATAATGTAACATGTTCTTTTACAATATCTATATATATATCATTGAGGCCAAGAGGATTTGTTCCCTCAAATGCATTAAGATGAGGAGATCTCTATTTTTCCCATCTCTTATTTGTAGATGACATACTATTGTTTGTGATGTATCAAGAAGGGATGCTCTAAAGCTTAAGAGGATGATATACCTACACTGCACTCCTACATATATGAAAATAGATCTGGGCATATAATGTATATCATGCATGGGAGTGGATGATGAGGATATTATATTATTTTCTCAGTTATTTCGATATCAACAAATAGAATTGCAAGATGGTCTGAAGTATTTAGGTTTTTTTATAAAAACCTAATGATTATGGAACAAAAAATTGGGATTGTTTATATACTAAAATTGAAAAGAGGCTCTACGTCAGGTGCAATAGATGGTTATCTAGAGAAGGGAGACTTATTTAAGCTAGGGTTAAAATTTATTCCTATCTATTGGATGTCTTTGGATATTGTACCTAAGGGTATCTTAGAAAATATAAAGAGAATTAGTGACAAGTTTATATGGGCAAGGATCAATGAATAAGGGGTCTACCCAAAAAGAGTTTGGAGGGTTGGGAATAAAAGGCATGCTGGGTGAAAATATTGTTGTTTAATAATTTCCCAATCATAAATTGTCAACCCGAGGATTTCATAGACTTACGAGGCACATGCACAATATATGCATAATTGAAGCCAAATTAACCTAATATAATGCTTGAAATTGAATTGCATAAATTAAATTAATCTAAAAAATGAAATTTGCATAAAAGAAAAACGACATGTGAAAAGAAACAAAGGACAAATAACAAATAGAAAAAACAAACACATGTGGTCTCACATTAACAATAAAGAAATATCAATCTATTACATCACAATGACTTGCAATCCTCTCCAACCATAACATAACATACTCAAATAGAGAGAGATAACTCATGTTTATACTTGAGTTGCTCTGAAAAGGAGATAAACAACTCATAAATACAACTCCACTTTTCTCTCAACCAATTTGACACATATCCCTTTATCCATGACTTTTCTCCCATGAGATATGTTTGACTCCTATCCCAAATCTTCTTCCAATCTCGAAGAGAATTCAAAATTGAACCTTTGAGTCCACATAAGAGTGTCTTGGAAGTTGTTATCACCTAGATTGAACCTCATGCTGAAGGAAGGCAATGCCAGGGTAACCACAAACCACGCTTAGCCAAGTAGCTAGCCCTACTAGGCCAAGAGAGGGCTCTCTCCATAAGGATATCATCCAATATGACTGGATCAGGTAAATGATATTAAGCTATGTATAGTAGCATGAAGTTTTGATTGGAAGTTTTATGGGTTTTTCCAGATCAGGAGGAGATGGATAGTTTAGGTCTAGGGAATTAGGTCAGAATTGCAGGGTGTTTAATGGGGCAAGGTAGGCATAGGCTTTAGCAATCAAGATCTTGATGGGGTGATATGTTTTAGACTGGTGAGAAGCTAAGAAGATCATGTGAAATCATGGATCCTTCCTAGATTGCAGAAAACATGAAATGGTGAATGGTTTCCCAAGGCAGAGCATTGATGTAATGAATTCCTCCTATCAACTTGAAAACATTAAACTAGAAGCAATGAAATGATTAAAGAAGCATACAAAACACATTAACATATGATTATAGGAGAATAAACTGTACTAAAACTCATACCACATGGATCCCATAAAAATAGTTGCAATTCTTATTAATCTCCTACCAAACTTCTTACAAAAGGTGTACAATCAAGGTCTGAGCATCCGGCTGAGTCCAACCCTTTACAATGAGAAAGAAGAAGAAGCTATAGACATGAATTCAACCTCCTCCCATCCTCAGGGGTCTAACACCTAATATGAGGAGCTAATCTAACTAATACTGAACAAGAAACAGGAATATAGGCATCATCAACAACTTGCCTCCAAAAGTGAAAAACTGATTCATTTGAGCTGAAACTAACTTCTAAAGCAATGAATCTACCCTATATTACTATTTATCTATCATAATCACATGCCAAGTCATAATTTACAATGGTGAATCATCATCCATGAGAGATAATCCAAGATCATAGTCAAAAACTAGAAAAATATACCTCTTGAGCAAAATCTACCCAATGCGCAGCTTCACTGGCCCAATGCGCAATGCCACTTACAAGTCCCCTTTGAAGGCCTTACCGACATCCAAATTGATCCCATGATAGCTCATTGGAAAGGTATTCAAGTATAATTTCTAAAACAGCTATAATATTTGCATTTGAAGCTCATTTGACCCCTTAAAATTTTATTCTCCCGAGACTGCTTCTGTGTGTCCAAAAAGTGGCAGAAAGATTATTTTTAGGGTGTTGTTTGACCTTTTGGTGGACCAGTTCTGCCCCAAAACCTTTGAAAATCACTAGAGTACATGTACGCATCATTTGGAATTGAAACATTCAAACCATTTCTTCATTGGATTCCCCTAGGAAAAGCGTAGTGCCACCAGCAGTTTTCCTGTGTGTGAAATTCCAAAATTTGCAAGTGACAAAATTTCTTTTAAACTTGCCAAAAATTTGTGAGAAGAACCCTCATCAAGTGTATTGATGAGCCAATGAATCTTCAACAAGCATCTTAAGCCTATCCTCCTCTTTTTTCCTTTTCAAGGCCTACCTTAGCCTAGCTTTCATCTTCTTGACCCTCATATTGCAAATCTTATTTCGGGTCCTGTAATGATAGGCCATGTGTCTGATCATATGATTGTCTTTATTGGCCTTCTATAGCAGCTTCTCAAGGTGCAAGTTAACTCTCTCAAGCCAAGTCTCTCTATCCTCTTCAATCTCCTTCTTAATAGGAGTCAAAGTGACAAGTGCCTCTTTGCCACTTTGTCTTTTCATCTTGAGCATTTCTTGCTACATGAGGACTTGTTTGTCACTCAATTGCTTGTTTTCTTGTTCCAAATATGTGATGACATATTTGTCCCTCTCGAAATTGTCCACCAAAGCTTGTACCTAGGCTTCCCTTTCTTGTATAATGATGTCTTTGATGGTTTCTTCATCTTGAGCCTCTAAGTCAATGATTTCAACTCCATGATGAGTATAACGCTGCTCCAACTCATCATGATCAATCAAGTCAAAGTCCCTTTCCTCCTCATCTTCAATACTCTACTCTAGCATATTTTCCTTCCCTTTGTACAGCTGTTGCACTTGTACCTATTGTGTTGATGACGAAGGAAAATCCCCTTCCACATGTTGTGGAGTTAGCATTTGCCTATGAGCTGATGAAGAAGGCAAGGTCCCTTCCACCTCATGTGGAGAAAACACTTGCCTATCTGCTGCAAATAATCTCCTCGTGCCCCTCTAATATGTCATGTAAACGGGCACCTCAACATTTCCAGTCTCCTTGGCTTCCTCATTCACCTGAACACTGTTAGAAGGTCCTCCTACTTCTTGAGACATTAGTGGAGGAATTTGAGGACCCCTGAAGATATCATGAGAAATAAAGGTCTCCCAAGAGATGTTGAGGAGACTGAGATGATGAAGCAAAATGATCTTGATCAGGGAATAGTGATAGAGTTTTATAGACATATTCGGGCACTTCAACCCCAAACTTATATGTCGATAAACTAGGGCTCTTCAACCCCTAAAAGAGATGTTTTATAACCTAAAAGAACATGGTCATCTGATTACATCATTCCCCAAAAGTTCCACCTGAGAAACCATCCAGAAATGGCCTAAACTAAACCATACTGGCTGCTCCACTCGCAAGGTGCCATACAGAGTATTACACTGGCTAGGTGCAATGCGTACTGTTTGGGTCTTCTATAGGGCGTGATGGGCAAGGATGGACACATGTCCGAGACAGTTTGCTAGGTGGTTGCTCATGGAATCTTCTAGAAACTTCTCCTATGACACTTGCCTCTTTGAATTCACCCAACGATGAGTAAGAGATCCAAGAAATCTCCAAGTGGAACCAATTGTAACAAGTGGAATGACACTAATCAAAACCCAGAGATGACTCACACCCTTGCACACATCTATAAATGGATCCCTCATCTAAGAGATCCAGGAGGTTAGAATATTGTGAATTGCAAGGAAGTGATGATAGTTTGTATTTGAGGAAAAGAGAATTGTATTGTTGGTGTGATCTTGCTATTTCATGAGGTGAAGAGGGATTGAAGCTGGGAGGATGATGCTGGATCAGACAACT
>APFE030294652.1:0-12938 GCA_000404065.3 Pinus taeda | reverse complement strand
ATGACCCAAATGAAATTCACAATCATTTGAACATACAATGCTTTCCCTAATGGCTATAAAACATTAATAGAAGTTAAAATCAAACAAAAAGGAAAATATATCTTCTTGATGGGAAGAGCCAAAATAAAATAGGGTATTATTTAAATATATAATTCTTTCAGTGTATGGCTATAAACAAACTCATTAAAGTTGAAATCCGACTAAATACTATTGAATCGTAATTAACATGATATAACGAGCGAGACCCAATTAAATCCTAATTAACAATATTAAATCCTACTCGCTTCCCCAATCGAGAGAGGGTGTTGAACATACCCGGGTAGCAGAAATAAACTAGGGATGGGAGAAGAACTTTAGGTGTAGTTATGCTATAAAGTGCTCAGGGGTGGCTTGAAGAAGAGCTTCCTCCTACCCTTCACGTCTTGTATGCTGCATCAGAGTGCTCAAGGGTGGCTCTATGTGGATAATTTTCATTGCAAGGTGCTCTTGTCGCAGTGCTTCTTCACTGTTGCATCATAATGCTCAGAGGTGGCTCGATGTGGAGAATTTTTCATTGTAGAGTTCTTAGGAGTAGGTTAACGCAAAGCTTCCTCTTGCCACAATGCCTATTGTTTGTTGCAACAAAGTAATTAGGGGAAGCTCAATCTAGAGCATTTTCTATTGTGAGATAGACAATAGGAACCCAACACTTCTTAGGACCCTAGACCATATAGAATGGAAGACTTGAACTTGCACAGTGCACTAAAGACAAGCATAGGGGGGATATCACAAAATGATAAAATTTCAGAAAAAAGGATTTGAAAAGCGCTAAAGGTAAATAAAAGGAGTGCAAAGGAAATAGAGTTTGACAAAATTACCTTGTCAATGGTTTCAACACAAGCATCTTGATCATCGTCTGCGGTAGACAGATTCGCTCGCTGACTGTATTCATCATCTTAGTTTTCGGCTGTTGTTGGCCAAGTTACCAATTCGATCTCTTCGTGGTCATCCTCTTCTTTGTCTAGGCTCGATTCTTCATTATGTGGCCATGCTTCCTCAGAGGAAGCCAGGTCATTTAATGAAATCCTACGGCACTTTCCCATTGCTCGTCTCAGCACAACTGTGGAGGGTAGATCCTAGGATCTGTATGGAAAGTCGTAGTACAAATTGGAAACCCTTGAACTAGAGAGGGTTTTAAAATTTGAAGAACAAATAAAACTATGCCTTAGTAGCTTTTACTATCGTTCAAGTGAGGTGAGGAGGAGTAGATTTGAGCAAAAGGGTGAAATGTTGTTGTAGCCATTTTTATTGATTTCTTTTAATTTTTCTAGCCTTCTCACCATGGATTTGGAATTTTTCCTTCCTATTGCAATTTTATTTCACTTTCTCGTGGAATTTGAGAGAGTGGGAATTGTTCCCACCAAAGTTTGCAAGTTCCCTCCTTCTATTGCTAGTACTTTCTCGCACTTGGGTTGGGGTGAGTAGAGTCTCTTGACTCCTTGTTGGTCCACTTTGGTAGGGAAAGATTTCTCATGTACGTGCATGTAATGATTTTAATGCAGGGTGTTATAAGATCAATTTAAGAGAATATCTACAAAATTGAGAGGGTCATGACATCAATGCAAGGATGTCCATGGGTTTGAGCGGTAGGGTATGGGTAGTCAATATAGTAGGAGATTGTAATTAAGAGTACCACATATTACTTTAGAAAATCTCAAATACAAATATGTATATTTTATGGTGCAAATGTAACAATTTTTTGAAATTCTTTTGTAAGGCATGAAAATGGTTAAGCTTGGAATGATTTTTAGAGATATGCATGTGTATGTAATGGTGGAGTAAATGACTTATGGTGGGGGGATGAAGTTGAACCCCAACAAACACAATAAAGGAGATAAATTTAGGAAGTTTGTTGGTGTGGGTCAATGAGCATTGGGCTATTTAAATTTCTTTGACATACATTTGTTTTGAAATTTTTTCGATGAACACAAGCAAGTGGCGATTATTTTATTTGAGACATTGCAATGTGGTAGAAGCATCTAAAAATTTATGAAGGTTTCCCTTTGGCTCAAAAATCACAACTAAATGGAATTTATTCTATTAAAGTTAGTGGAGACTTAGACATAGCCCCATCTTCAATAAGAAACCCCCTAAAGAATGAAATTCAGTCCATGAAGGGTGAACATGTCACGTGGCATATTTCAACACATGTGGGGGAAAATAGCACACTATACTCACATCCATTATATCTACCACCAAAATCCTCCAACAGGGATGGGGCTAGATAATATTGCCTCTATCACTTCCAATGACCAATTATGGTAACTTATGTCTTGTTAGTTCTTTTTATTTTTTTGCATGTAAGGCCTATATGGCTATGGGTCTCTCAGTTGGGCATTTTTCTTTTTCTTAGTACCATGGTAATATCATTGGTAAAAAAACTTGTTCGAGGTGAGGCCATATGCATTTTGACACCCTTTTACATACTTTTTTATTAATGAAAACTCATCAACTAAGAAAGAACCCATCGAAGTTATGCACTACTTAAAATGGGTTTAGTAGCATTGGATGGCTCTAATAATCATAGTTGAATGTATATGATGTTAACTAATTTAACCAACAAAACATGCCTTCGACAATGGTAACTAGACTTACACTCCATCTACTGCATTAAACAATCAAGTGAGGCTTTAATAATTGTAACCAAACATATAGGTCGTTGATCAAGTTAGCCAGCCTAACACACCTTTAATAGTGATAACCAAAACGTACATGTTACTAATCAAGTGACCATTGTGTCATGCCTGTAACATGTGCAATTGAACATAATTGTTGTTTATGGGGTTTACCTATCTAACATATCTCCCACAATTGTAGTCAAACATGCATGTTGATTCAGTTAATCTCCTAGATAATGTTAATAAAAAATACATGTTAATATCCAACCTAGCATGTCACTAATAGTGACAATGGAATGTGCATGTCAATGATTAAGCTAATTGACCTCATATTTTGTTCACTGAGATGACTAACACATAACTCAGTAAGTTGACGAAGTTGACAAACCATTGTCTTTTCCATTGAACTGCCATGACTTTAATAGACACAACTAACTATACATGATGTTAAACCAGTAAACCATCATGACATGGATTTTAGAATAGTAACAAAGTGTGCAAGTTATGGATTAGGCGAACCAAAATAATATACCTATGATACTCATAATTGACCATACATGTTTGTTGTGATCAACCCTTCAAGTTCTCCCTTACTCTATACAAAATTAAGCGTGCGGTGCAACTCTCAAAGTATCTTTGATACATATACAAATTATGTTTGTATTTACTTGTTTGATTTGTGTTAAAGTGTTTCCTCTTTAAATGTCACAGGATTGAATCCAATTGAAATTAAGGTATGTACACCTCCATAGATTAAATAGTTATAGCGTTGAATGGAGGGCATCCCTTGTCTCACAAACAAAGGTGTCTCATATGTCAACTTGGCAGATACCTGCATTATAACATAATATTAAAAACTATTGTTATTTTTTCTATTAATATGAATTCTTCTAAGATTTAATATATTGTTAAGAAGATTATCCCTCAACTAATTAGTGATGTATTTAATATTGGATGAGAGATTTGTAAGGCTGAAATTTTGGCTACCTTAACTGCTACCGCATGTCACACAACCTAACTGCATCCAAGCTTTCTGTTGATGTGGAAATTCAAAATTTCTAAATTTAGTCAACGAAAAATGAAATTGGGAATTTCTTACTACATTTTTAAAGACTTCCTCTCTGGAAGAAAAAGATTATCAACCACCCCTATCCTACACCTATGAAACTCAAATTTCCCTCTCGACAAATCTTTTGTCAAAATGTCCAAATCTTACTCCTCTATCAAAATGGAGTGTAGCAACATCATCTACCTCTATACATAGTCCCGTAAATGGTGATATTCGATATCTATATGCTTGGTTCGACCATGAAATATAATATTGTCAGAGAGATTGATGCAACTCTGGTTATCATAATTGGATCCATCATCTCACCAAATAGTCCAACAAGTATATTTCTCATCCATATTGCCTCACGTGTTGCTTGACTTACAACCATGCATTATACTTATGTCTAGCTGAGCACCACATATATTTGCTTCCTTTCATACCAAGAAACAACTGTGGACCCAAAACTAAAAATTCCACTTGATGTACTCTTTTGTTCTGATGGACATCGTGCACAATCTACATCTGCGAAGCCACACAACTTCACTCCCTCTCCTTGTCTGTACCATAGTACAAACTAGGTAGTGCCTCTGAGGTACCGTAAAACATGCTTAGTTGCCTTCCAAAATAGTTTGGTTCACCAAACTGTAGATTGGCTTAGTTGGTTGACTTAACAAAACATATTTGGTCATGTTTTCACAATATACATGAGTGGACCCACTAGTTGTTCATAAATGGTAGCATCCACTTCACCTGAAGTGAAATCCTCCTTCCTCTAGTTGTTTGTTAAAGGTGTTTCCATGGGTTTACAAATCTCCATGTAGAATCTTTGCGATATCTCTTTTTCATACTTGCCTTGAGAGACAGACAATTCCCCATCACCTTGTCATACTTCCAACCCGAGAAAGTAGTACATGAGACCCATGTCCTTCATTTCAAGTTCCTCTGCAAGGTTGTCCTTGCAATATATGATCAACAGATCATCACTAGTTAAAATAAAATTAACAACATATAGGATAATAATAAGAAATTTACCTTCTATAACGATATGATGAGGTTTACATCTGCTTCACTTATGGTGAAGCCTAAACCAGTCAGAAAACTATCGATATTAGTGTACCAAGAACAAGTTGTTCACTTGAGATCGTACAACACTCACTTGAGTCTGCACACATGAGAATCTTGATCAAATGTCTCAAAAAAATTTTGTTACTCTATGTACACTTGCTCCTTAATAACCCCATTTAGAAATGTTATTTTTACACCCATCTAGTGGATAGTCTACCCCATCTATGTAGCCCAACGAAGAATTGATCTAATGGATGAGTACCTTGCTACGAGAGAAAATGTCTCCTCATAGTCAATTCCCTCAACTTGAGAGTACCCCATGGCCACAAATCTGGCCTTATACTTCCCTATTCTTCCATCTATTTCCTTGTTCACGTTGAATATTCATCTTAGACCCACTATTGATTTATATTTTTGTCTTGGGAGCTCTTCCCAAACACGATTCTTTGCAATGGATTCATATTCCTCCACATTTGAATACACCCATAGAGATTTCTCTATTTCTTCCTCAAAATAGGATGGCTCAATCTCTATAAGCTTAGTCATAAGAGCCATGTAGCCAGTGTACCTCTCAGGTGACCTCCTTTCCTTACACAAATTTGAAGGATATCCCACATTCTCCCTTGCATCCTTCACAAGTCTATCAACTTCCTTATTCTTTTTTTTTTTCCTTCTCTAGAGGCTTTTACTTAGTGAATGTCTCCACTCTCTGCTCCATAATTTATGGTTTCTCTACAACTTCCTGAGGTTCCTCTTTTGGAGCTAAAATCTCATCTTTTGGTGGGATCTAAATCTCCCTCTCAAGAGACCACCACATAGATTTCTTCTCATAAAAATTTACCTCCTTTCACACAACTATCTTTATGAGCGATGGAAAGTACACATGTTAGTTGTGGGGGGTTTTTGTGTAACACATAAATACCCCCAATTCTATAGTTGACTAAATCTTATTCATTGATTCTGTAGAGATATGGTAGTAAAGAGAGGATCCAAAAATCTTACAGTGTGACACATACAAGTTTCTTCTTGAGAAAGTCTCCTCTAGTGTAATCATCCCAAGAATCTGAGGAGGTCTTTGGTTTTGCAAATAGGGTGTTGTATTGGATGCCTTAATGCACAAATGCAGAGGTGAGCCTTGGTCATGCAAGATCACCCTTGTTGCTCCCAAAATCCTATGGATATTTCTCTCAACTACCCCGTTAGGATGTGGGTTGTGGGGGCGTTGTCAACTCTCATTGAATGCCTTCTTTCGCACATAAATTTTTAAGTTCATTCAACATATACTCACATCCATTATTTCTGCTAAGAGTCTTCACCTTCTTGTTGGTTTCTTTCTCAACGAGTTCCTTGAATTCTAAAAACTTGGAGAATTTATCATCTTTCTTCCACATGAATAGATCCATCACTTATGTGAGAAGTCATCAATAAAAAGGACAAAACATTTATGCTGGCAATGGAGGCTATCAAGAAAGGTCCACATACATCAAAGTGGGTCCTTTCTTGAGCTGCATGCACTTTGTTGTCCCGATCATGGAATTATGATTTTATGTACTTCCCCAAGGTACATCCTTTGCATACATCATGTTTCTCAAATGCTCCTTTAGGGAGGCTAGTGGCTATTTGTTGTATAATATTCGAGGTGCCATGATGCAAATGGCCATCTTATGTGCTAAAGTTCACCTACATCATGGTCCTACACTTTCTCTTACTTGGTTCTTAATGCAACACAATCTTCCACATCTAACTTATATAAATTCTTCACACATACCTCAATATTATTCACTTGTTTCATGGCTATGTGTCTCAGGAATGTTTTTCCCTTGTTGAAGATGATGTCAGAACAACATTCTTTCAAAACTACAACAAAGATGAGATTTTTCTTTAGGCCTAGAACAAACTTGACATCCTTGAGCATGAGAGAGGAGCCTAACTCCCTCCGAAAGGTGACTATACAAATACTGGTCATGTTGTAGCTTTCATCATTCCCTAGCTTGATGTGCATCTGAAGATCTTTCTGCTCTAGGTCACTGCAAAAACCTCTACACCCTGTTATGTGAAATAATGTACCTGAGTCAATGTACCACACGCTCCCCATCACTATGTTGAACATGCATGCGATAAGGGTAAAGTCAAGGTCAAATTGTGAAACCATGGCTTCATCCATTACCCCTCCTAAGTTCTTCTTTCTTGCCTTTTTCTGTGGGCACTTTGTGGCATAATGCTCGTATTCATGACAATGGAAGCATTTAATTTTTGAACAATCTTTCTTCTTTCTCCCTTTGTTGGATTCTGGTTTGGTTTGAGATTTCTTCCCTTTTCCCTTCTTTCCCTTTCCAACCAATGTAAAGTTTTCTTCATCCTTTCCCTTGGATGAGGTCCCATCTCTGGTATTCTTCCTTATTTCCTCCTATAAAGAATCATACCATAAGTGTTCCCAATTAGGTAGTTTCTCCATCCCTTTCACTTAATCTTGATAGCTATCCCAACTCTTGGGAAGGCCCAGAAGCAATTTTTTTATGAAGCCATCCTTTCAAAGAGTAACAAAAACTCCTGCAAGATCATTATGAACTTGTGTGAACCTCCTCAGATATTGCAGGATAAAGTCATTCTTCTACATCTTCATATTTTAAACTTTATCCTTGAGCACCAACTTTTTTTGGTCACTACTATTCTAGAATATATTTGTTAGTGCCTACCACATTGCATAAGGATTTTATTCCGATGGAGATCGCTGAAAATGTGGTCTCATACTCCCTGCACTATTATTATCCACACCTTGGCTACAACCTTCTTCCACTGAGAAAGTTTTTGGGCATCAAATTATGTTGGTTTTGTAAAATCTCTATTAATGTATTTTGGCAATCCACTTTCATCAAATACCTCCTCCATGTGATCCTTTGAGTAAATGAAATTATAGTTGCCTTCTAAGGCATACTCTAGCCTAAGCCTGATGAAGGTAATATTTTAGTTTTTAAGAGATCTTGCTACAATGAATTGCAAATTCAAACCTCCCGAGAAATAAATTCAAAATTCCTGCTCTAATGTGAATCTTGCTATGATACAATGTACAAATTATTCTGTATATTTACAATTTTTCATGAATTTTTTTCAATATCATATGACATTAACCTACTCTACTACTCTACGGAAGTTAATTCTCAATTTAGAACAAGAAATTCAGACATTCAATAAGAAATAAAATAGATGGACACAATATTTTTCCTGGGGAAAGAAATATTCTAATAGCTCCAATGCCTTCTTCCATCAATCTTATGAATATAGATGTATTACAATTGCTTTACTCAATTGTGCACAACCTGTAAGTGAATAACCTATCTCTCTGCTCACTAAGAAGCTTAAACCCAAACTTTGTGAATTTCTTCCGCTACTTGAGCCCCTATTTCCTTGTGCAATTCCTTCATAAATTAGGCCCCTACTATTTAGTTCTTTTTCCAAAATGGATTGTTTAATTCCTAAGGTTGATCATGTGACTGCATGCAACACCTATACACTCAAGAATAGTTTACAACTAATGTTACACTTTCTTGGAATCTCCAACATAGCTGAGGAACTTGAATTATTTGCATGTACTAGCTATTTTGTGTTGATTGATTAGTTAAATAGATGATCACTACATTTCACTGAAGTCCCACTACAACTAGCCTTCCACCACTTCCTCCAATAGTTAGAACTATTTTAACTCAAAAGAACATGAGATAATTGACTTTGATTGCTACAAATTAGAAATCACACATTCTCAACTAAAGTCTAACTCATACAACTTGAATTTACTGAGTAAAATGGGTGACACAAGCCATCTCATACAAGCTAATTGCATCCAAGTTGTTTGATGATGTGGAATTTCAAATTTACTCAATTTAATCAAGGAAAAATAAAATTGAGAATATCTTTCTGCGTTTTTCAACAATCCTTCACGTGAATCTAATCCATGTTTCCAATCTAGCACAGCAATGTTCTAATAACAACAACCAACATATATAAGTAGCCTTCAAAATAAATAAAACAATAAAAAACCACATATTAAAACACAATTGATGGAGACCCTGAAAAGTACTCCAACTATGTTACCACGCACTTTTGTGGGTTGTTCTTTCAACCAAAAGATCACTTTTAACCTTAGTGATGCTTTATACCAATTGCAGCTTTACATTTATCTCCATCTAAGCTCTTCATGGATATTTCTCTCTCATCCATTAATTTTATCCAGAATTCTTTCTAGAATTATAATCATGGAAAGGTTATCATAATATAATCTCATCTCCAAGTGTTCAATTTCCAAGTATTTCTAATTTATTACTTATTTATTATAATATTTATAACAGAATCATGTCATCATCCTACATGCCTATTCTGTAGGCATAGCTTACTTTTAGCACACAATAGAAAATACTAATGTTTCCAACATGGTGGTATTACAATATTCAACAAACTATGTGCAAAGTATCAAAGTGCATTTGGTTTAATAATTATATAGTAATGATTTTATTTAATACTTAAATTATGATAAGGATAGTTAGCTCATCATTAATGATAAAGATTTGATTTTGTAATATTTGTCCCCATTCTAGAAGTATGGAGGAGTGCTACAATAATTACAACATTTTTTAAACTATGAAACTAAATCTTGAACAAGCTACCTCACAGTCTAAAAAGAAACCTCACATTTTTAAAAAGAGTAATTAGTGGTAGAAAAAGTAGTTATCTTAATCAAGAAATATGAAGCAATGCTACATAATACGATTTTTAACTTTCACTAAGTTTAACTTGGTCACTAACACTTCTAGTGTCAATTGTAGGACGTGCCTAGTGAGGACATTTTTAAATTATTTAATTAAATCAATTTAAATTGGCATCGCTTCATTTGAGTCCTCCATTTCACAGTTGGATGAAGAATATGCTTAGCATATTCACTTCCCATAAAATTTTCCATTATGTTTTTAAGGAAACACAAAAACCAACAAACCTCCTTGTATGCAAAGCTCATATATATACATTTATTAATGAATTACTTTTATTATTTTTATTACCTTTTACCTTTTATTATTTATAATTAAAAGGATATTATTTTTTTTATTACTATTATTATTGATTTGACCCTTGATTATGACATCTCATTTTATATTTGAATACATCTCTTCCATAATATATGAAATGTCAACTTGTTTTGTATTTTGTATTATTATTCTTTGTTTAATTCTAAATCTAAAGAGTTATTCATCTCGTACTTTACTTTTGGGCATATTTGAATCAATTTATTTCATATATTTATTTTCTATTTCTCATAATCATAAATTCTTCGTAATACATCATTGGTTATTAAATTAATTTTTAATAATTTTCTTGTTATTAACTTAACAATGTCCTTACCAGAACTCTTTAATGTATAATGCCTCAGGCTCCTCTGTCTTCCCTATTGGCTCGCCCCTTTCGCTTAGAGAGTTCAAGAATAGTTGTTTGGTAGGTAAACGCCTCACCCATAACTATATCTAACAAACGGGAATGTGAGCTTCCTTAGCATCATTTCCCAAGTGACTTACTAATGTTAGTTAAATATTTACAAGTTTTTACTAGGGGTATTACAATTTATATTTCTCTAAATCTTTTTAATTCTTATTTTCTCATTTTATTATAATATAATTATCTCACTATACAACCATCTTATAATCAGTATTGTTACTTTAATTTTAGTTATTTCTTTTGTGTTTTTTTTCTTTTTGGTAAAATGTCCCTGATTCTTCTAATTTACCCTTATTTATGTTTACTTTCATTAATGTAAACTTTATTAATTTTATTAATTTTTCATAAATTAATATAGATCCATGTTATTTTGATCTATTAATGCTAAGATTATTGGAATTTGCTTTTATACATTTCTTTTGACGAGAGGAACATCAATCAATTTTTTAACCTGATATTTTTCTTTGTATATATATATATAATTATATATACTTTTATATATATTTATATATATATATTGAAATATTTCATTTATAACCCACATTGTTTACATCAAAATGTATTTTTATTTTACTCATCTCCATCATATTGGGATATAGAAATCATATATCCATTAGAGTTAAATGAACCAATTTGACTTCTCATGTTTAGAAATGAGTACATACTCCATCCCCTCTAAATTTGAACATGTTACCTTTTACTAAAAAACACATATTCTTAACCTTAATCATTATTAGAAGTATTAAGTTTTATGAGTTCTCTATGATAATTATTTTAATTTATATTGTACAATGGATCTATTTATATTTTGTGTATTTCACCTCCTTTATTATATAAAAATTCTTATTTCTTATTTTTATTAAAAGCTTCAGAATACATATACATATAGCTATTAAGTTTTTATATTGTGAATAATTATTTTTTTCGAATATTGTTGTTAAATATAAATTATAATTGTTTAAGTTTGTTATAATGAAATATGACTAGTATTATTTTTTTTATTTCTCCTTTTCTAGAGAAATTATTTATTTCTTTTACTAAAAAGTTGGAATATAACAAATTGAATTGAGTAGTTTTTTTTTTTTTGTATACTTGGTAGGAGTACATCTTTACCATGTCCAACATGTCCAATATATAGCACAAGATTTGAACTGAAGACTCCTTCTGTGAGACTTCACTAGCACAAGATTTGAACCCACTACTACCAATTGAGCTATCCCAAGCAGACAATTGAGTAGGATTATTATTGTTACTATTACTTTTACTCTTTTTATTATTTTTCATTATATTTTAATTAAATCTACCTTATTATTATTATTATTATTAAATTTACCCTCAATAAGAACATATCATTTAATACTTCAATAAAACATATGTGCCATAATGTATGCAAGACATACATGTTTTTGTAGTTTTTTATTTATTATTATTTTTATAATTTTAAATCTGAGGACTTATTGATGATCTAGTACTTTACTACATCTCCCTCGTATTAAAATGTAGATCACTTATGAGCATATTAGATCTAATTGATTTCATATATTTATTTACTATTTCTCATAATCCTAAATGCCTCATAGTAAACCATGGGTTATTATATTTAATCTTTAGTATTTTTTACTTATTTTTTTTATTATAAGTTTAATATTCAATTTCTATTATTAATTTATCATATTTTCCTTATAATTATTTTTTATTGGATTTTTTAAAATTTATTTTCCAGCTGTCATTTTTATAGAGTTAAAGTTATAATTTATTTCTCTTCTTCTTCCATGCAAGATGATGATAAATGTAGCTATTCATAAAAATGTCTCTTCCGCGCACAAATTTATACCTAATATTTATTGGTTACAACATAGAAGAAAGTTAACCAAAAATATAAAAACTAATTTATTTTGAATTATATCTCTTTAAAAAAGAATTGTCTGGTTGGTAAAGCACACTATGTTTTCTCCTTTGGATTTTGTAAAATTGTGCATTTAATTATTACTTTCCATGGCAGGGCCATAACAAAATTGTATCGCCCATTTGGAATATTTATAATAATAAATAGTATTTGGAAAACATAATTGACAATGAGCTTCAAGTTTCAGTGATTACATAAAGGTTTTTGAGTAATCAATCACTTGAGACAAAACAGGGCCATACATATATGGAGTTAAACAAGAAATAATAGAAAATTGGTATAGGTTATCGAATTAATTATTATAAAATATTTAGTACCACAAATATTTTAAAATTTTATATAAATTAAAGTGAATTATATTCAATTAATTTTTTTACTGAAAAAGTGTATTTTAAACCATAATATATATAGACTAATTAAAATATTTTAATTTAATTTTAAATCATCTTTAACTTCCATAGTTCCGAAATAATTATAATCAAAACTTTAATATAAACCGCTATTAGATAATCATAATTAAAATCTTATTTTAATTATGATATAACCCACAAAGATACAATATTTTATTACCAACTAAACCCACAGAGATACAATATTTTATTACCGACTAAACTAACCCTCGGAACCAGGACCAGGAGTACATTCAGAAGCTAACATTCAGAAGCACTAAAAGAGTAATATTAGTTACGCATCGCATTTGACGGAAGCGACTTTCAGTGGATACATGGCATTATTGGCGTAGGATATTTGATTGAAACTTGGCGTGGATATTTGATTGAAA